>QRFB01025059.1:0-15762 GCA_008931105.1 Oenanthe javanica | reverse complement strand
TGGTATTTTGGCATTGTTTACGAAGGAAAAATCGAGTCTTTCGATGCTAAAGTCGGATAGGGACCCGAAAGAGGCTAAATTGTTGGTAAGACTAGAATGTGGGATTTTTATGTCAATGTTTGTGATGCAGTTGGCTGTGGTAGTAATAACTTGTGCTGTGCATAGCTGTTGGGTAAGAGAGTATGAGGATATTGAGGCTGAGAAGGAAGCATTGGCTCGAAAGAGGAGCCGGAGAATTGCAAGAGTCCAAGAAGAATCTATTGCAAATGCTGCAAAAATTTCTGAGATCAAAGCTAAAGAGTTTGATGAGAAGATGAAGATTAAGTATGGTCTCTGGGTGAAAAATGATTTTGAAGGCTAAAAAATTGAAAACTGGTCACTTTTGCATTCAAATTGTGTGTTTTTATTATTGTTACTTTTTTGGTAACTATTGAGGTGACAATGGTACTTGTAATATAAAGTTTGCATAATGTGTGTGCTCTTCTTCCTTGNTTACTTTTTTGGTAACTATTGAGGTGACAATGGTACTTGTAATATAAAGTTTGCATAATGTGTGTGCTCTTCTTCCTTGAACAAATATCAATAATGCATCCATGGTATTTGCTGTACTCAAAAGTTGCAAATATGTCCTGATCACCTCAGTTGTAACTAATCTTAAACGACAATTAGGACCGAAAAGTGGTCACTTCTTAAAAATGAGGACTATCATGATAGCTAATTGAATTCAAAAATCTCAGCAGAGTTGTCATCTTGCCAGGTTTCTCGTTCAGACCAGTTCAGCATTACGTCCTTAAATTTAACTTAAAAGAGAAAGTCACTTTAGTTTGGATAATTTATTATAATTATATAATTTATTAAAAAATAAAATTTATGAGACCGTTTGAATTATGTGATTTAAACCCGGTTAACAGAAATGGAAATGAAATTTTGATATAAATGAGAATGAGATCCTCATATATTTTTATATTAAAATTCCATTCCCGTTAACCGGTTATCCGGTTCAAGTCTCATGATCCAAATGACAGCTTATTTGAATGATAATATTAATATCTAAATAAATTATAAAAATACATCCCATCAACTGTTTTTTTCAACTGTTTTTTTTTTAAGAGATTCCTCCAATTGTTGATTTGAATTGTTGTAATCTTTACCAGCTAAAAAAGTGACATACACACAATTTAATATGCAAGGGTGTTTTGTCCAGATTTTGTAGGATCAAAAACTAAGTTCTTTAATTGTGTGTTTATTTGAAATCTGCAATTTAGTATTTAGACGGGTAGAAAAAAATAAGAAAAAGTTATTCGACGACTGAAAATAAAAAAAGGCAAGAGACAATTTTGGTGACACGGAAAATCCTAGTAAATGGATAAAAACTGTGGGTGGGGTGTACCCAACCAAGAATATCCACTAGAATGTTGATCAAGATCAATTACAAGTGTTTGGAATGAATAAAAATACATATAACTGCTACTCATCGACTATGCAGCAACTACTCGTCGGGTGTATGTATTGTGTATATATATTTGTGATAGATTTCAGCCCCCCTCTAGTTTATCTCTTCAAGAATATATTTATAGTCTGATTTGGATGCCTCCCACGATCCTATTTTCATGCTAGAAGCTGTTGATCACGTTCCTTGATTGTAGGGATCAGTTCCAAGTATTTGAATTATAGATGAAGTAGGAATCTTATCCTTTCCTTGATTTTCAGCCCGTCGAGTGTTTCAGTTTTATCTGTCGAGACTTGGTCTACTCGTCGGTTGTTACTCTCCCTTATTTTTTAGGACTTACAATGAATTACTAATATAATTAAAAATTAATATTTGTAATATTGTTTTATATAACTGATATTGCAATAATTAATAAATACTTATTAATTAAGGCAATTAATCAGCTCGTCAGATGTTGAACAATCTCCACCCGTCATGTTTGTCTATATGCTCATCCACAGAATTCTTACTCGTCAAATGTAAATCTGGACGTGTAAAAATCTGGTTATAACAAAGGGCACTTGTTTAGTCGTATGATGGTGGGAGATTGGCCAGCCGCATGCAAGTCCACAATGCATGTTTAAGTTACTGGTTTGTTACATTATTTGTATATAAAAAAACAATTTAATCAAAGATTATGCCAAGCAATTTAATCAAAGATTATATACAG
Source organism: Oenanthe javanica (assembly GCA_008931105.1). Lineage (NCBI taxonomy): Eukaryota > Viridiplantae > Streptophyta > Magnoliopsida > Apiales > Apiaceae > Oenanthe > Oenanthe javanica. Next base: position 13,603 of record QRFB01025059.1, on the reverse strand, counting down.
CAATTAGAAGGCCTACTTTAGCTTGTGCTTTAATTATGATTTGCAGCTAGATTAACAATGTGAAGCCCAATATTCTGTCCGATAACGTGAGGATGCAAGAGTTCCGCATTCATTTCTGACACACGATACTTTAATTGATTTAAAATACGGTAGTATGGATCGCAAATTCGCAAGTTGCAACTGGCTACAATAACCGTATTTTGCAAAAAGAAAAAGATAATCATATTTTTAATGCATGTCTTTTCAACTAATCTCAGGTTTAATTATGGAAAAAATAGAAGGAAATTCAAAAGAAATAAAGGATACTTTCTCTTCTTTTCTGGCCATGTTTTCATTTTTTTGTCCCGTAATTTTCTTTAAAAACTTGACCACATCGGGAAAGATTGAAAAGAAGAAGAAAAAATCTATTCTTTTAACTTTTTTTCAGATAAATAAATAAATTAGATTTGTAATTGTATATGCAGTTAGTTTGCAAGTGAAATTTATGTTGTGCAAGCAATGCCTCGTAGAGAGAGAGAGAGAGAGGAAATAAATGAAAAATGGTTGAAGGCTAGTATATAGGCACGTCACGACAAGACAAGTCGACAATAGTTAAAGGGCGCAACTAGTTTCACTGCCAAAACAATGTCCTCCACTGCTTGTTTTTCTCTCCTCATCTGTTTATCCTCCCTCCATCATTATTTTGTCTCTCACAAGTCAAGACTTCCTCAGCCAGGAATGAGACAACCCCTACTTACGGAAATTGCTATCCATTGACAGCTTGCATTTTATCTCTATCCACACTCTATTATGCCTTAATGTTTTTATTATAATATATACATTATATCATTTTATATTGTGCCAGGACAACCAACTACATTTTGTAAATGATCAAACTATACTTTCTTTATATTTCCTCGTCATCTTCCCTCTGTTTGAATGGTAATTCCAGAAACTACACTTTTGTTCATCACCTGGCCTGAAAGGTTCTGGAGATAACAAAACAAACATACCCGTATATTTCGCTCGTAAAGCAGGTTTTGTGGAGGGGGAGTCAAGAGAATGATTTCTACAATTACCGTAAACAGACCTGAGTTCTTAATATCATACTCTTGTCGGCTGAAGAGTAATCTGAAGAGTAATCAGAAGTTTCATAATGTTTCAGCCTCTTGGACAATGTAAGTGTCATTTGTTAACAAGATTTCCAGAAACAAATTACAATTTTAAAGTCTTAACAATACAAGCTTTTGGCCTGATCACAGGACAATGGATTCGAAGCCTTCACAGAAAGGGAATAAAGAAAATACATCATCAAACGTCCCAAGTGGTCTTGTTTCCAGTCCAGAGACAGCTAAAATGTCCAATCTTCAATTTGACAGACTGCAGCCACCGAAAGAGGTCTGTAGAGAAGATAGCAGGCTTGATTTTGGGAAGTTCACAGCGCGAGAGGCTGTTCTTGATGAAGAATATTGGGTCAGTTACAATGACAAAATATCTACATTGTCTATGAATATAAAATCTTTACCATTTAATTCCTGAAGCTTTCCCCGTTAACTTATTGCGATGTGTGTTGGTACCATGGCTTGATGTTTTGACGCCAGACTGCAGCATGGCTTCGAGCAGAAAGTCACTGGGAGGACATAACAGGTGACAGGTATGCACCAATATCTAATTTTGCTTAGTCCGATGTTCACTCTTAGTTTATTCTGATGACGCTATGTTTAAAAACTCAATGACAAACATTGAATAAGAAAAGTATATTTCTAATTCAAGGCCGGGATTTGAGTTGCCAAACATAAGCTCAATGCCCAATCAATTATCTCGAAGCATTGCATACTTGAAGGCGTTACAAGATAAGACCATTAACTCTAGTTCACTTTTATAAAACAGATACGTTGAGAACTACAAAAGAAAGTTTACAGAACAGGTATCAACATGAAGCGTCTTGTTACTGTTCTGTTATTAATATTATAATTTTTGTTTGGGTGCAATGTGTTACTTTGTATATATTACATGCAGTATTTAAGTAAACATAATGCCTGAAATCTACAAGTGTAGGAATTCAATTCAATCAAAAGGAATAGCAAATCACAGATTGGGCACAGATCCACATGCATTCTGGCGGTATAATTTTCCACTCTTTGAGTTATTTTGGCCTTGGATCTGTAACAGTGTTGCAGTGATTCTCCTTTAAAAGTGTTTATCGTTTAGTCCAACGTACTTTACAATTATAGTTCTAATGACAGTATTTTTCAAATTAATAGGTAAAGAACGAACTGAGAAATGTCATACTGAAGAATGTAGTAGGAACCTTAGATTTGAGCATGAGACGCTTGTTGCATGGAGAAACCTTTCCTGCGGTAAAATGTGTTCCAGATGATGACATTCTGGCTTTTAAATCATGTTACATAGACCTCATCACTTATTCGGTTTAACACTCTGGAGTTCTCGTCACAGGAACGGGTTAAATTTCCTCTCTTCTGCAGCATCAAGAAGGAAGGGAGCACATATGGTTACATTTCAAACTTATGTGTGGCTAAGTCTGCCCGGCGCCAGGGAATTGCAAGCAACATGCTAAGTTTTGCAATAATATCAGCCAAATATAATGGTGAGACCATGAGATGGGTATTTCGTTCATCACTGTATATTTTTCGCTTTACAAAAATATAGCGGAACTTCTCTACTGATCAAATATTCACATGACAGGTGCTGAACAAGTTTTTGTACATGTGCACAGAAATAACAAACCTGCTCAACTATTGTACCAAAAGATGGGCTTTGAGGTAGTACCATTTATCTTTGTTTTGTCCTCACGAGGATAATGTGATGAACTACTGAGCTGCTTCTAAATGTCTTTCAACAGGTGGTTGAAATTGCAAGCTCCCAGTCATCAGCTGGACAAACGTACTTGCTTTGCTTGAAAGCACAAAGCTTAGAAGAAAGATAAGTTCTTTGGCAATCTGTAGGGAAGAATTCCACTTCACTATAATTTAAACAAAATTCTGCACAAAACAAGTTACTCCACCCCACAACACAAGTGATTCTATGACCTACAGCGCCAATAGAGAATGTCCAATAGATCATCAGATGGCAAAAACACAAAAACATATTATCAGGAAAATAGTTATGCCCATTTTCTATTAGCAGTTCCGGTGATATTTGCTCGGATTCATATATTAATTCAAAGCACATACTATAGAAATACATTCAAATCAAATTCAGGAAATAGTTGGCGGCGGAATTTACCTTGATAACCAACAAATAGCAAAACATAATGGGACTGACCATATTGAGAATCTTGTTGCCAAGTCTTCTGCAAATTGAAAAACTTCAGATGAAATCCATCATGGAGGGGGGATGTGAACCTGGCGATTAGAGTAAATAGTCATTATTTATATGTAACCACCGAGTTGATTGATATGTAAAGATTTTTTCTTAAGCCAGGCTATACTAGAGCTTGAAACTGCATGCTTGTAATCAATTTTACATGCTCAAAGAAATAGATAGAAATGTCATGTCTGCACAAGTGTTTGTGTACATATATTATAAACTTTATATAGCTTCAACCATGAATTAACATAAGATTTATATATTTATTACTTTTTTTAAATAATTTTGATGAACTCCACATGATTGTCTGCACCAATTGCAAACCAACAGTTATTGGCAGCTTAGATAAAAAACAAAGCAATCTAACCACATGAGAAAAATTCAAAACTGGTGGAAAAGGCAGCTTAAAACTAATTAGTTTAGTATGTAAAGTATATACTTGTATATATTAAAGGATATAATATCACATGAATCTGCTTCCAAATAACTGGTGTATCTATTCACTTATCTAGTGATACATGAGGGTACCTTTATTAATCATTAGGACTGTCCTCCGATCACATTTCACAAAACCTATGGTATTGTGTGCATAATACACAGAAACGTAGCTAGTAGGCTTGAATTCACAATGCTGGAATGCATTATATATGCCTAATCTTTTCCAGACGGTCAGATTCTTAATGCTGACATAATTGTATAAAGTCTCTGATTTACTTCAACTGAACTCAGGGCAGGGATCCTTTTTGGCTGCCTTTCGTCCATCAATTTCCTCATTCTTGCAACATCCTCCCACCTTCCAGCTTCAGCATATATATTTACCATGAGGGCGTACGAACTAATAGAATGAGGGTTTAACTTATACAATCTATCTGCCACATGTTCTGCCAGCTCAAGGTTCCCATGTATTCTACAAGCCCCAAGCAAGGCTCCCCAAACACCTGCATCTGCATTTGACATATTATTGATGAATTCATAAGCTTCACGCAACTCACCAGCTCGACCAAGAAGATCAACCATACAGGCACATTGCTCTATGCCGGGAACTATTAAGTAATCCCTGGTCATGCTTTCGAAATGCTTCCTCCCTTCTTCTACAAAACCTGAATGCCTGCAAGCAGTCAGCACGGCTGTAAAAGTATAGATATTTGGTTTGATACCTTCGTCTTTCATTTTTGAGAAAAGCAAAACAGCATCCTCTCCGTATCCATGAGATGCACATGCCCCGATTATTGAAGTCCATGACACAACACTTCTATAATTTAACTTGTCAAAAACATCTCTAGCCAAATTTATGTTTCCACACTTTGCATACATATCAATAAGTGCACTTGTGATTGAAACATTAGTTTCCAAACCTTTGCACCTGACTAGTTCATGTACCCATTTTCCAGTATCAAGAGCTCCAATACTAGAACAGGCTGAAATTACACTGACCAGTGTGATATAATCATATTCTACACCCTCTGTCTGCATCCTACGAAAGAGCATAATGGCATCTGCACCAGCTTTATTTTGTTCGTACGCAGCAATAATTGCATTCCATGAGACCACACTCCAAACATCCATCCGATCAAACAAAGATCTCGCAATATCAACATGGCCACATTTACCATACAAAGCAATCAACGTGTTAACCAGCGAAATATCAGAGATGAATCCCAATTTAAAACTATAAGCATGAATCAGCTTTCCCAAATTTAAAAACTCCATACTGGCACAAGCAGGAAGAACACTCACTAATGTAACAGCATTTGGTTGAACCCCAAAAGCCATCATATCTCTAAAAGCAATCAAACCCTTCTCAAACAATCCATTTTGAACATACCCCGCAATCAACGAAGTCCACGATACAATATTCTTTACAACCATTTCACTAAAAACAAGTTCCGAATTCAAAGTCTCCCCGCTCTGCGAATACATAGTAACCAAAGAACATTGTACAAACACATCCAAATAAACCCCATTCTTCAAAACATTGCAATGCACTTGCCTTCCTTCCCAAAAAGCAGAGTTTACAGCACAAGCCCGGACCACAGACGGGAAAGTATAATCATCAAGCAATAATCCTGAATGATGCATGTTTCTATACAAAAGTATAGCTTCTTGACAAGGACCCTTATCAGCATATCCCCTGATCAATACGTTCCAATGAAACACATTTCTCTCAGACATTTTATCAAACAGGTTACGAGCATAGACCATTGTGGGAGAAAAAGAACATGCAAGAGTTATGATTTTAGTTGACAAGGTGAGATTGTTAAAAGACCCATCTTTGAGAATCAAAGCATGAACCCGTTTGAGTTGTTGAATATTAAAACATGAATTTAAAAGGTAAAGAAAATGGAGGGAAGTGTAGTTGGAAAAGCGCGTAGATTTGGAGGGTACAATATTTGTAAAGAGGGTGAAAAATGAGTTGTGGGCAAGCATGAATCGATTAGTCGATTATCCACTTACATTTTATGTTGCGCAGAACGAGGAGTGGACGGCATGTTATAAACACACAATAATATTATTTATTCTCAAGCATCAAAATTAAAGGAATTTAACAAATGAAAAATAAATTATTTAAATTTCATTACAATTCATCATCTCCAGGTTTTCTAAAAACGGGGGAAGAAAAAAATTAAATTATTTCATGTTCATTTTTTAAACTGTAATAATTCCCGTATAAATTCTACTACTCTCCCCCTCGCAGACAAGTCTTTAAATTCTCTCTACAAGTACAAGCCCCACCATTAATGTCAAAACCCCAACTCCATCATTTTTGAATTCACCACCTACACATCTTCCCATTAATACACACAACCAATTAATTATACACACAAGCACATACTGCATATAAACTCATATATGGTATATACAACATGGGTCATCCTAATCACCATCAATCCAGTGCCTCCACCGATGGCGCCATATCTCAACGAGTCAATAGTCCTCGATTCTCCGGTCCAATGACTCGCCGTGCTCAATCTTTTAAACGCAACACCACCACCAACAATACTTCTTCCCAAAACAACACTACCCAGTGCGAGATTGAGCTCCCACTCAACTCACCCAGATCTGAACTCGCTGTTAATTCAGTTTCTGCTGATGGGTTTGATACAATTGTTGAAAAGAAGCAACCCCATCATCCCAATTTGACTCAGAGAGTTCACACGAAGAAGCATGATGAGTCAGTTAGTGTTGATTTGATTTTGGGCGGGAAGAAGAAACTAGGGCAATGGATGTTCTTTTTGTTTTGTGGGGTGTGTTTGTTTTTGGGTGTTTTCAAGATTTGTGCTAATGGTTGGTTTGGATCTGTTATTCAAAGAGTTGGATCTGATCAGGTAAATTCTCTTCGAAAATTTCGATCTTTATTAAGTAATATAACAATTTTTAGCTTTTCTACTCGTATTGTTTTTTCCTGTTAAACAATGGAAGAGATTTAAATATATTGTTTAGGTGTAGAGTAGTCAATGTTAAGCTTGCAGATAATGGCAAGTAATTTAACTGTTCTTTTTAGTTGCTCTATATATATTATATCAGTATCACCGTGATCTATGCAAAAATGTAGTGCTTTGAATTCTTAGAGTGGGGTTGTTGGGATATAGATATAGCATTACTCTTTTGCAGTAAATAGTAGTAGATAACTTTTTTNATTTTAAAGGAGACAATTCATGTATTGTTGACTACACTACTACAGGCTACTTGGACTTGTTTGTCTCAAACAATGTTATTTTCTTTTGAACCGTGTTAATATCTATCATATATTTAAATTTGTTTTCTGTAGTGTGCTGCTTTTTAATGAGGTGATTTACTGTTATTGATTAATCTAGAACATAGCCTTTAATTTCTGGAATTGTAGAAGTGAAGACAACGTTTTTATTATTTGATGAGCATTTTGTATTTCATAAAAATTGTGGGCAACATAATTCTTTGGCAAAGGCCACATTATCCAACTTTCAGGCATAAGGTTTCCATTCTTGAAAATTTACTCATTTCCAAACCCAATAAAGAGACAGAATTCGAGGTTTCTTCTTCAGGGCAATACTATTATTCATACTCTGGGAAGTCCCTTCTGCTTTATTGCGCTTTTTAATGAATAAATATTTTGAATTATGGTATGAAAAGATATTTAATGAACAAACACAATTTAATGTCATTCGTATTAGAGCTTCATTTATTACTATGTGTCAAGTTTTGTATTGTCAACTACAACATGCCAGTCTTAGACAATGTTATTTCTTCATAATATTGTTATAATCTGTTATTTAGTCATTGCATATTAATATAAATACACACAAACATGTGTTGAACTTTTTAAAATATATTGCACTTTGAGACCCCTTGTGTTTTTCGCGTTTAACAGTTATTCCCAAGTACTTGAACTTCAAGCGGTATCTAACAAACCTATTTAAACAAGAATATAGAAGTCGATATAAAATAACATAATTTCTAAATGCAGTGAAGATTTGCTTTGTGCAGTAATAATGAGTTACTCAAATACCCTTCCTTTATTTTATGTGCCGTATTAATATGCTCCATTGAACTTCTCACCTAATTAATGTCATAATATTATGCATTAAGATTTACGAGTATGACATATCTCACAAGACACTTTGAATTGTCTCATGATTATTATTAAATAAACAAATTATTTTTTAAAACTTTTAATTTAACAAATTAGTTAAAAAATAGAGTATTATAGTTATTAGAGTACTATTAATTTTTTCACAAAAATTGCAAATATCTTTTTATCCTGGACTTTTTAATTAAAATTTATAAAAAAATTGCAAAAAAGAAATTATAAGTAATTATTATATAAAAATATTAACAAAGTTGATTAATTTTTAAGCTATAAATTCACCGATTTTTATATGATTGTAATTTGTAATTTAATCGAAAATCTTGATCTTCAAGTTTACAACTTTTCAAATTTAAAATGAACTATTTTTATTTTAAGTTTAATATGCCAAACTTATAATATTGATTTTTTTTATATTCTTTGTAGTTTTTTATTTTTAACTTTGTTAAAAATATATACATATATCTTAAAATCTACTTTTTTTACAAAATTTAATTATTAAAAATATGTTTTAATGGGCCTAACCTATATTAAGTAAAACACATATTAATTTAAACATATTATAACTAAAATATTTATAATAAAACATATATAAAAAGTATAAGAAAATAAAATAATAGATGCTAAAAGTAACGTGCATAACATTTCTTTTTAAATAATATTTAAATATAATATTGAAATTAAATATTTTACATAATATTGATTCTTTTTTGAAATTAACAATTTTATACATAATATTTAAATATTGTAAGTGTTAGAATAAAATATAGTAAATTAATTAATTTATTGAATATAAAATAATAAAATAAAAATATAACAATTCTTAATAAAATTATAAATATAACGTTATTATAATTCTATTCAACAAAAATCGAATGAAAGTTCTTAAATTTTTTGGCATGCAGGTTCATTTTTGGGATGATGAATGCATGACCAATCATGTATCCATCAGATACAAAATACTCCGTATAATTACTTTAGTCAAGTCAATTAGTCTAAGTTTGTTTAACAAATTTTTTAACACTTAATACATATTTAATACTTATAAGGGTTTAATAGTAATTACTGCATAAAGCAATTTTTTACTGCATTTAGCACCACCCTAAAATAACTGGTATACAGCACAGACTAGGTGGCTACATTTGGTGGCTTGCTGGGTTGCTTATAGAAGTTATAAACAGGGTTGCCACTGTTTGTGTATAAACAATGTGTCTAGCCCTATAGAAACTCTTACCATCAAGATTTCCATTCTTGTGCTCATAGTAGTGAAATTAAACATCATGGTTTCCATTCTTGTGCACGGGCCCAGTACAATGTTTAACGTGCATGAAATTCTGATATAAGCTTACGGTTTTTTATTGACCTCTTCCCAAGAGCTAATTATGCTGTGCATCTATCTACAGTGGCTTTAAAGATCTGTTTGATTGGAAATACTTCATCAAGACTCTGAGAGATGACGTTNTAGTAGTGAAATTAAACATCATGGTTTCCATTCTTGTGCACGGGCCCAGTACAATGTTTAACGTGCATGAAATTCTGATATAAGCTTACGGTTTTTTATTGACCTCTTCCCAAGAGCTAATTATGCTGTGCATCTGTCTACAGTGGCTTTAAAGATCTGTTTGATTGGAAATACTTCATCAAGACTCTGAGAGATGACGTCCATATAGTTGAGACATTACCACCTGTATATGCTGGATTAGAACCTTTCTCAAAGACACCGATATCCTGGTCTAAGGTGAATAATTCTCAACAATCAACTCTATGATCGATCTTGCCTTTGTTATGATGTTCTCCCCCTGTTTTCTTTAAATTACACATACTTATTTGCTAAATGTTGTATTACCATTTACTACTCAGAGGATAGTGGGAATGTTATGAGTATTTCTTGTGGTTGATTTTGTAACTTGGGGTGCACACTAAATATATTATTCCATGTTTATGAGTATGTCAAAGCCATTATTTCAAATAGCTATCTAATGCCTTTTTTTAAAAAAAAATAGAGATCTTGGTTAGCTAATTGACTTANAACTTGGGGTGCACACTAAATATATTATTCCATGTTTATGAGTATGTCAAAGCCATTATTTCAACTAGCTATCTAATGCCTTTTTAAAAAAAAAATAGAGATCTTGGTTAGCTAATTGACTTGTTTACTTTTTGTAGGCTAGTTATTATAAGATGGAGGTCGCACCACTTCTGAGGCAGCACAAAGTGATATATTTCACCCACACTGATTCTCGAATTGCAAATAATGGTCTACCTAACTCAATCCAAAAGTTACGATGCCGTGTGAATTATAGAGCATTAAAATATTCAGCGCCAATTGAAGATCTCGGAAAAGTCTTGGTTTCAAGAATGAGACTGAATGGAAGCCCATATCTTGCTTTGCATTTAAGGTAGCTCTTGCATTCCTTTTTTTGTTTTGCTTGTTGCTTAAACTCTAGATCAATGCTTGTCTCCAGTTTCTTGTCCATTGGTTAAGGCGCTTTTAGTGGTGGTTTGTTGGTGATTCTTTTGTTAATTATTATGTCAAATGTTCACACTGTAAGAAAATATGTTCAGAAAAATCAGCTAATTTAAACTAAATGGAGTAGTATGTTATATACATGCAAATGTCTTTTGTGAAACAATGTAGATAACAGCTAGAGATAGTTACTTTAATCATTTACACAGATGAATACCCTGATAAATTTATAACACACAATAAAGTAATTTGAATAGTTGATATAGCTATGTAGAATGAAATTTTCCACGTTTCATCCTTGTAGGTATGAGAAGGATATGCTTGCATTTACAGGCTGCAGTCACAGTTTGACGGCAGAAGANAATGAAATTTTCCACGTTTCATCCTTGTAGGTATGAGAAGGATATGCTTGCATTTACAGGCTGCAGTCACAGTTTGACAGCAGAAGAAGATGATGAACTTCGTAGGATGCGGTATGAGGTCAGTCACTGGAAAGAAAAAGAGATCGATGCATCCGAGAGAAGGATGCTTGGTGGCTGCCCCTTAACACCTAGAGAGACATCCCTTTTACTTCAAGGATTGGGCTTTCCATCCAGCACTAGGATTTACTTAGTAGCTGGTGAAGCTTTTGGAAACGGAAGCATGCAACATCTTGTGGAAGATTACCCAAACATTTTCTCTCATTCAACTCTATCTACAGAAGATGAACTGAGACCTTTTAGGAATCACCAGAACATGCTGGCTGGTTTGGACTATGTTGTTGCCCTGCAGAGTGATGTTTTTGTTTACACCTATGATGGTAATATGGCAAAGGCAGTTCAAGGGCATCGACGATTTGAGGACTTTAAAAAGACTATAAATCCAGACAGGTAATTTCGAGCTAGTTTATCGTAATTTAAATCAATATTTGGTGATTTGGTCTGCCTTCCATTTTTGGGATATAAATATTATGGAATAGCTGCTCATAGCTTTATTCAACCTATTTTAAGTCATATAAACAGGTTACGTTTCCTTGCAGAATGAATTTTGTGAAAATTGTTGATGACTTTGATCAAGGAAAAATTTCCTGGAAAAAGTTCTCTTCCAAAGTAAAAAAGCTTCACAAGGACCGAATGGGAGCGCCTTATATGAGGGAACCTGGTGAATTTCCTAAGCTTGAAGAGAGCTTTTATGCAAACCCCATGCCTGGATGTCTTTGTGAGAAAAACAAATGAAGGGCCAACTGTCACCAGCTTGAATTTCACCAAACCTGACGTTAATTGGCTTGAGGATTGAATAGTTCTCAAGCACTGGGCTAATGACAGAACTCTAGCTTTTCAACTTAGTAGAAAATTCAATTGGCGGGACTCGGGAGAATATACAAACATTTTACTGAAAAGTTGGAGCATTAGCATGGAGATATGCTGGGGTGGGGTGGCCTCAGAAGTCTGAGAGGCATATCCCCAAGTTTCACACATTAGGAAACTTAATGATATTGATATCATAATTTATTACTTGCTGGTATGTACTATGAAGTACCAACTATACATACAAATTACACAAGTATACAAGTGTACACGGATTATTGAAATGTCATCAATACAGGGAAAAAATTTGTTGCTTTAGATGACCACTTGCCCGCCTTAATTTCGGATGCTTATTACTTGATGCAATTATGCAGTGTCAAAAAATCAAGCTGCAGGCATAGTGCTATAGTGGTAATCAATAAATTGCGTAAAAGTGTAGTGATGCTTATATAGTTATATATAGACAGTTTTTTTTTTCTTTTCTAGGTCATTAGCAATAAGCCACCTTTTCCATCATTCTTTCCATCTTTGCTATTTCTATTAAAGATTAACATATCGGAGCTGTCTATGATATCTGGATTCAAAGGATACATTATCGTTCCCTGAAAAGGAAAATGAGCACACACAAGCAATATATCATGTTCACCTACCATAAAAGAACAAATANATCGGAGCTGTCTATGATATCTGGATTCAAAGGATACATTATCGTTCCCTGAAAAGGAAAATGAGCACACACAAGCAATATATCATGTTCACCTACTATAAAAGAACAAATAAACTGAACAAATTCACAATGAACTACTGGTTTCACAGCATGATGGTTCATCTCCTATGCAAGGTCATTACATTTTATCTTCAATACTACAGAATCCCGTCAGAAGACTTACAAGGAGGCACTACAGCTGCAGAATGGATTCAACAAGCTCGTACAGAGGTGCAAGCTCCCCCTTGTCAATCAAGCGAAATTCCTGCAGTAACATAATGATAGATAACCGACTTTTCCTACTACATTTATTGAATGGCTATGGCCATAAGAAAGAATGTGTATACAAATGGTAATTATGTGTGAAATTTTTCCCGAGACGACTCCTTTCAATAAAAAATATAATAATTCCAGATGCACAGTTTGTTTAAAAAGGAGAAACAGAGGTATCTACTGCTTTTTTTTTTTGTTTATGAAGTGGAATTTGAAGTTCTTATTCTATACAAAAAATTGAACCGACAAAACTTGGACGTGTAATACTACCAAATTTAGGATGAAGATATCAGGCAACAATTTTCATGGACAGCTGGTCTCCAGACTCCAGCCACATACATTCCCTCACAGTCATACTCATACGCGATATAGACATATGAGCAGCAAGTTTAAGTGTTGGGAAACCACTCCCATGTGAGCATTTCCCTCACTGTTTCATGTCTAGCAACATTTATTTAATGTTTATTCAGGGGTAGCTATGAGATTAAGGTAGCAGTGTGATATGTGAGATGGATAAGTTATTTTAGACTTTACATATGACATTATGTAGGATGTAATAAAAATTCTATTCCTGTACAATATAATATAATGCAAATATTGCTTATAAAATGGAACAGTGAACATGGAGACTCCCCCTCTCTCTCAGTCTCTCAACCCAAATTTACTATCTCTATATTTCTTACATATCCCTCTCTTTTTTTATTATCTCTCTTAGCGGTTATGGTATGGGTGGATAAAGACGAGTGGTGTTGAATTAAAGAAATGAAAGTTGGACAACAGACTTAATTTCACAACTTATGGACAGATGAACAACAATTTTTTTCACAAGTGAAGTCTTTAAGTTCAATTGAAAACCACATGTGTATTACTTAACTAATATACAGGCCATTCAAAAAAAATTAATTATGCATTTAAAAGGTTACCAGGAAAGGAACAAATACTGTTGAGACTCGGGACTAGAAACATCACAAGAACCAAGTAATTACCCATGTGAAGAG
>QRFB01025058.1:0-15762 GCA_008931105.1 Oenanthe javanica | reverse complement strand
TGAAAGAGATTAGATAAGAAAAGAGGAGGAACCTGCTGATTTTGACGCGTTTGGCGGAGCGTTGGGCCATTAAAAAGCTTTAATCGGAGAATGTTTAGAGATGGATTGAAAAGCTAGGGTTTCATAGTGGGGAAGATGAGTGAGTGATTGATGTGTTGAGAGAGAGAGAGAGAGATGTATAAAGAGAGAATTGGCGGCAACAAAGGGGAAGCGAGATTTACTAACTTTTTAATAACGGGGTTTAAAAATATGGGTTTCCTCCCCATCCAAACAAATATTTTTCGTAATTTTTTTAAATAAAATTATTCATCGATCACAGTTAAAATTATTATTTTTTATTTTTTTTAAATAAAATATTACATAAATATTTTTATTCATAAAAAAAATTAAAAATAATATTTTTAATTATCTGATCAAAGTTCTTAAATATGTGTGCCAAAAAATTAAACGTCAAATATTATCAAACGAAGAGAATAACTTTTTAATACATTTTTTTAAATGATTTAAAACGTTTTGATCATATTCTTGTTTTATTTATAGCACTTACCTTTTGTGCAAATTATATTTATTTTTTATTTATTTGTGTATATTATTTATTATATGAGATGGTTATAACGGGGGTATCTCAATAAATAGCTCATTCATTCTTCTGAATAAAGGTAGGGTTTGCGTATGTTTTACCCTTCCAGACTCTTCTATAAGCTAAATATATTGGGTACATTTGATTTAGTTTATATTTATAAAGAAATATCATAAAACTATATTAAAAAATATTAAGACGAAAATCACCTTTACAGTAATTCTGCACAGAAATACTAAGAAATGGATTGTTGTAGTAAACATGTTTTTAGACACAAATTCTACATCATAATGGATTTCATTAAAATCAAGATATTATTGTATTACCGGCTATAAAAAGCAAGCTAAATACCAAGAAGTATATGTTCAACCAGTTTCGACTAAAAGCCACTACACCATAGATAACATGTTATAACATTAAAAAAAATGTTACCTTAGACCCATTTTTTGTTACCGTAGGCCAAAAATGGGCTAAGGTAACATTTTTTCTGTGTTAGACTCTCAGCCGTTACCTTTGAGATCAAAGGTAACATGATGACCTTCCTACAGTATCATGGATAATTTTGTTATAATAGATATCTAGAGTAACACATATGTAAGCCTAAAGTAACATGATGTTTATGTTACAATAGATGTTAGAATTTTGTAAAACTAGTGCCAAATTGAGTGAGGTCCACCAGAAAGTAGGGCCCGCCAGAAAGTGGGGCCCACCTTCTAGTAGGACCCAATTTCTTGTGGGTCCTGTAGGTGGACCCCACTTTTTTAATATTATTGTTTAGTCTATAGGGTCACCCTATATTACCAACTGCAACACATTGACTGTTATAAAATAAAACCCAATGACAACAAATATAAGACCTAATGCAACACCTTTGTATAACAAAATAAAAATGTACAATTTAAAATTTCCATTTTCCAACAAAACAATACTCACATACAATGTTAGAATAGACAAGTATACAGTATGTGTTGTAATTTGTCAGTTGTATAACATACTCTAGATTAGCTATATAACAAAGTCACGACTCAATTTTAATATATAAAATGTTCTAGTTCAATTTTATTTAATAATTCATGTAATAGTTGATCAATACAATAAAAGTTATGGTAGAAATTGAAGAAATTGTTTAAGTAGCATAATAAATAAAGCTAGAAAAATAAGGATCACGAAATAAAGAAAATTTTGTAAGGTCGATGTCGAGAAGTCACGAATAGTTGTATATTGAAGTCCATAAAATGACGATATCCAGCAGTGCAACATATCGAAAGCATATAAAGATTAGCTTAGATACCTGATTCGCTTGACTGGGTCTTTTGTATGCCTAACTAAGCTACAAAACCTGTTATATATATAAACCCAAACCGCTTCATTTTATATTACAACGAATTAATAATATTTTTTTGGAAAGATGATTAATTCATTAACCATCGGAAGGATTACATTTGAGGGATTACATTCATCCAACACAATTCATAAAAAGAAGCATATAACTAGCATTTAAACGAGAAAACCTATATCATGACCCGACTCAAAAACCAACACCAACAAAAACCAGCTATGACCAACCTCAAATAATCATTATACTTAAAAGAAGTCCATGACATCATCATTATTGCTCAAACCATCCTCCTGAATTATGTCGTGAATCTACATGGTACCCCCTTCCACTTGAAATTGGCCTTGGACACCCACATTCACAAGCAAACCTGGAAACACCCTCACCTCATTTGGACCATCCCATCCATTCTCTATCAGTTCCACTATATGCTCTAGCTCCTCCTGTACCATCGGAATTTCAAACAATCCAAGCCTATGAGGGCCTAGCCCCATATCTAGGTCCATAAGTTCACCCACTCGCCCTATCGACTCATTAAACAGATAAAGCCTGGTAAACAACTCTACACCTATCCTTGCTAAATATGTGGTCACCTTATTACGATGTGAATATCAATATCTAACACTACATCGTCATGTGGGGTCATTCTTGCATGTTAGGATCTAGTGAACAAGATCCACAACCTCAGCCGGGACACCCTGGTGTTGAAACTTAATCACGTCGAACGTCTCCAGATTATTAGTTTCAATTATTACAGCTCTTACATTCTCCAAGTAAACCCTTCTCATACACATGAATATAGCCCACAATGAATTTGCAAGAGGTGGTACATTATTACCACCCCTACAATACTACGAACAAAGTTTCCCTGAGAGTTTCTCAAGATGATTCCCACCCCCAACGTGTTTTCGTTTGTCCTTGGAAATGGGAAGGAGATACCACGAGTATTGTACTATTGGGATGAGGGTTCCAGTAGATGTTCATTTAGAAGATAATCATCGCAAACAAGTTTAATCACCTCAGTCATCCTCCATCAGTTCCCCCATATGCTCTAGCTCTGTCTGCACCATCAGGATTTCAAACAATCCAAGCCCATGAGGGCCTTACCCCATATCTAGGTCCATAAGCTCACTCACTCGCCTTTTCGGCTCATTAAACAGATAAAGCATGGTAAAAAACTCACTACCCATCCTTGTTAAATATATGGCCACCTTGTTACAAGGAGGGTACACATATATGATGTTACATCCCCATGTAGGGTCATTCTTGTGTGTTAGGATCTGGTGAATAAGATCCATAACCTCAGTCGAGACACCTTGGTGATGAAACTTAATCGCAGTGAACGTTTCCAAATTATCAGTTTCAATTATTACAGATCTTGCATTCTCCAAGTAATTCCTTCTCATACCCAAAAATATAGCCCATAATAAATTTGCAAGAGGTGTTACACTATGTACCACCCCTGCAATGCTACAAACAAAGTTTCCCTGAGAGTTTCTCAAGATGATTATCACCGCCATATATTTTTGTTAGGCCATGGAAACGGGAAGGAGATACAATGAGTGTTAATCTTAATTATAATATTGGGGGGAGGATTCTAGCTGATGTCCATGGAGAAGAATTACGGCAGACAAGTTTAATGGGCTTGGAAGATAAATGTGTAAAAACATTCTTCATATCTTCAACAATTTATAACTAGGGAGAACTCAACGTATGCGAAAACCCTACTATTTCCCATTCATTTTCATTATTGCACCTTGGGAAGATAAGGCGGATTAGACAATTATTTAACCTTAATAAAGCCACCTCTCATGCCATGTCCTCAATATTCTTCTTGTGTGCATGAACCACTCTGTTGCAACTCTCCACCATCTTTATTTTCTATCTGTTTAACATATTTGTCTATTTCACTTTCCAGTACATTTATGAGGGAACTTAAGTCTTTATGGTATGATAGTTTGTTAGCTCTATCTGTTAGTACCTTCCTGAAGTTATCTTATATAGCTATGTGTGATTCACTCCTTTAAGGCAAGAATAATATATTAAAAAGCTCTGCTGTCTCTTTTTGCATTGGCTATGTTTACATTTTCTTACTTTATCCATTAATCTATATGGTATCAAAGCCAGTATATGCAACTTTAGCCTTTTAGTCTTTCAAGAGATTGAAGCATCTTGTCATTCCCACTTAAAAAGTCCCAAGATTTACTTTTTAAATTTGAGAGAGTGAGGACCTGGTCCCTTGAACCTTCTCTTGAAAATGACAACCGTATGTAGACTTATCTTTGCAGATATGCAAAACCTATTTTCCTCCACCCCTCAAATGGCCCATGTCTATCAGTGTACCAAAACTGCAAGGTGCCAGTGATTATCGATCTTAGAGAAGGTCCTTTGAGATACAACTTTCATCCAAGAGGAAGCTGGGCTTTATAAATGGCACTGTTATTAGAAGCACTACCGATGAGACACAAACTGTACAATGAGACACATGTAATGACTTGGTAATCTTTTGGCTCCATAGTAATGTCTTTGTTAATATTAAACAGTCTATTTTGTTTATAAACTCAACACATGAAGCCTGGAAATAGCTTGAAAAATGATTTATGCTTAGCAATGGGTCTAGAAAGTATAAGCTAAATAGAGATCTGTTTGGGTTCAAACAAAATAAACAAAAAATAAATGACTATTTCACCACTCTTAGTAGCCTTTGGGAAGAGATTGACTCCATGAACACCTTACCCAATGTCACTACTATTGCACCTGATGTGACTACCATGTTGGCTACCCTAGAAACCCCAAAAGCTTAATCCAAATTATTTCAATTTTTAAATGGCTTAGATGAATGTTATTCTGCCTTAAAGAGTCAACTTTTACTACAAAACCCATTGCCTAGTGTCGAAATTGCTTATGTTGCTATCCAACAAGAAGAATCTCAAAGTGATATTTTTATCCAGAGTGAAATAGAATTATCTACCATGTTTAGTAAAACTCACAATGATGCTAAGATGACTAGTTGTATTGCTTGTGGGGGGGAGAGGTCATAGTAGTGAAATATGTTGGTCAGTCATGGGATATCCAAAGTGGCACCACAAATTCAGAAGACCTTTACAAAAAGGGTCATGTAGCTTTAGTAGGTGGTCACATCCTAAAGTTCATCAATCCAAGATGGCAAATGCTGCACAAAGTTGTAATGACAATGACAAGTTTGATGTGGTTCTCACATCACAACAACTCCTCAAACTACTCCCAGGTAGCAGCACACATAAAATAAAGGGCTATGAGACTGAAGATGAGTTAGAAAATTGCTTTTCTAGCATGGTCACCTGCAACATGTCAATGGCAGACAAAGACACTTGGATAATTGACTACGGGGCTAGTGATCACATGACCTCGAATTTTTTATGACTAATCAATATCCAACCTGCAAATTCCGCCCTTGTCATCAAACTTCCCACTGGAGACACTACAAAGATCACACACATTGGAGATGGAAAAATCAATAATGGTATGATTTTTCAAAGAGTTCTATATGTCCCTGAATTTAAACACAATCCCAATCCCAATCCCTACCAACGTTTAATTGGCAAGCTAATCTATCTCACTGTAACGAGGCTTGATATTGTCTTTCCGGTGCACATTTTGAGCAATACATGCACCAACCTACAAATGTGCATATGCAAACAGCTAGACGACTACTATGGTACCTAGTCTCCAATTATGGACAAGGCATCTTACTTGCAAGTTCATCTACAGCAACCCTATAAACGTACAACGACAGTGATTGGGCCAATTTCCCTACCAGCAGGAGGTCTACTTCAGGATTTTGTATCCTCCTAGGAAACTCCCCCATCAGTTGGAAAGTGAAGACATAATTAGTGGTAGCTCAGTCCACTGCTGTCAAGTGATCGATCGAGAAGTCAAGTGATCGATCGAGAAGTCACCCGTATAGAGAAGACACGTGTGAAACTGGTAGAGAAGTTTCAAAACACTCATTGGCTCAGTATTCGATCGAGAAGTGTCCATTCGAGAAGTCAAGGAATTGAAGCCAATCGAGAAGTGTGAAAATGATATACATTCGAGAAGTCTAGTGAAGAAAATCGAGAAGTAAGTTATTGAAGCAATCGAGAAGTATGAGGAACAGGACAAATCGAGAAGTCTATGGTAATGGACCATTCGAGAAGTCTAGTTCATTCGAGAAGTAATCAAGTTATGATCAATCGAGAAGTCTAGCCATTCGAGAAGTAACAAGTCAAAAAACTGATCGAGAAGTCTCCGAAATACTCGATCGAGAAGTCTATTTCATGAATTCTCGAAGTGCTATACAGTTGAGTATTTGATTGATTCAATGAGCTATTTTCAAAGAGATTTGCATAAATATAGGACAAGTATTTTGAAGCTCTATCATGATCAGAATCAGTCAAACTTGTGAAGATAGAGACAAGTCTACAAGAAGCTTAAAAGAAGAACAAGACAAAGACAGAAGAGCAGAATGCAAATGTGATGTACTATCAAAAGAAAGTATTAGCTAGAAATATATAGTGTACAATTGTAAAGCATCTTTTGTCTATTTCTAGTT
This sequence comes from Oenanthe javanica, assembly GCA_008931105.1. Lineage (NCBI taxonomy): Eukaryota > Viridiplantae > Streptophyta > Magnoliopsida > Apiales > Apiaceae > Oenanthe > Oenanthe javanica. The sequence goes on along the minus strand of QRFB01025058.1, from coordinate 9,273 downwards.
TTAGTTAACTGACTTGTGAGATCATGTGCCAATGAGACATGTTGTCTATATAGCCCATGCATAACCTCATAAGTCAATAAGAACAACAAGTTGAATACTTTCATTTTATTCACTCCTTATATCTTTCAAGAACAAGAAGCTGAGATTCAAAACTAGAATCTCATATTTATAACAATTCATTCTAATACAAATTAGATTGAAAGTTAAAATTGTGGGTTTGTTTTATTTCCACAATTCTTGATAAACACCACAAGTTAACATAAGCTATAAAACCAAGTAGTTCATAATCAGTTCATCCATTAAAGTAATTCAAAAAGTTTGAACCATACATTCACCCCCCCTTCTGTATAGTTTCTTGCAACTCATTCCTAACAAGTGGTATCAGAACACATGTTGTTGACATACAAACAGTACAAAGATCAAAATGAATTTCCAGAAACTTAACAACATCAAGATTCCTCCATTTGACAGAGAACACTACATATTATAGAAAAAGAAAATGCTGACATTCATCAAAATTGTAAACTACATGTATACTGAGATCTTGAAGAATGGACTCTTCATGCCTATCACACTAGTTCCTGAAACAACTAGTGACTCCAATGTAATACCAGCTACATGGGTACCAAATGATCCATCCCAGTACACTAACACTAAAAGAGAGAAATTGATCTTGAAAACAGTCTAATGCTCATACTAACTGATTCTTTAGATATGGTCATATATAGCAATGTTGTCAACTGCACCACTACCGAGCAAATTTGGGAAACCATAGAGCTATTGTGTAAAGGTACAGTAGAAGTGAGAGAAAACAAAAGATAACTATTGGTCTCACAATATGATGTTTTTATGTCAAAACCAAATGAAGGTATATCTGAGGTCTTTAAAAGGTTCAATAGACTAATCAATGAACTACAACTACATAGAAAAGTCTATGAAACAAAAGAAAAGAACTTGAAGTTTTTGTTGACTCTTCCTGATCACTTGGAATATAAAATTGCTATTATAAGAGAAAGAAGAGATCTAACAAAACTTCCATCGGAAACTCTGTATGGGATATTAAAAACCTATGAACTAGAATTCTTTTAGAAGAAATCTATTAAAGCAAGCAAAGGCAAAATGGAAAATGTCTCTAGTGCATTGATTGTCAAAGAACCTGTGAAGATGGAAAAGATGATTAGTATAAGCAAAAGAATGAAAATTGAAGAGATTGCTGAACAAGATAAAAAAGATAAGAAATCTATCAAGACTGAATCTAATGAAGATGAGTTCTACACTCTTGAGGAGCTTGAAAGCATGGATAACAAATCTATGGTTTTCATGGCTAAAAAGTTTAGAAACTTGATGTTCAAGAAAAATAAAAGCTTCAAGCCAAAACTAAACTTTAGCTCTTCAAGCAAAGGCAAAGCTCCTAAGAGTAATTTCAAATGAGGTTACAAGATTGGATCTGTTGAAAGGTCAAAGATAAGGTGTTATAAATGTGATGAATTGGGACACTTTGCTACTGAGTGTAAAAAGCCAAGAGTAGCCAGAAAGGACAAAGTGTATTTGGAATTAGAAGCCAAGTATGAGGCCCTGTTAAAGAAGCAAACTAGTAGAGCATACATTGTTGAAGGTAAATGATGAGATGATACTGATGAAGAGGAAGAAGATGAGTATGGTAACTTAGCCCTCGTGGCCAAATCAGATGAATGAGCATCAACCTCAACAAGTCAGGTACTAATCTTAACTTCTATTGATATGTCAAACTCTCAATTTAAGAAAATTGTTGAAGAATTGAGGACTGAGATGTTTAACATACATACCAGCTTGACTATAGCCTATGAAGAAATTAATAGATTTCTTAAAGTTGATGATGAACTGGCCACTAAAAATGAACTTCTAAAATTATCCATAGTTGACATGAAATCAATGAAACAACAGAATAATACTTGAAAAATAAGGTCACATGCTTATAATAGATTGAAAAATGCCTAAGGGACCAAATTTCTGAAAGTGGATTGAAAATCAAATCTTATCAAAACTCATTTGTACTACTTCAAGACTTCCATGAAAAATATCAGGAAAATTCTAAGGTTGGAGTTGGGTTTGATTATGACACTTTTGTTAGAAATATATTAATTTGATGATGTACAAAATACTAGAACATGATTTAACATAGTTTATTTGTAATAAGTCATTAGAAATAAAAGCATGATGAGTTTCACTAAGACCTATGGAAGTATGATCAAGAGTGAAAAGAGATTGTGTAGAATCAAATGTGGGTGGCTCACCTACAGAAGTCTTAAAAATGGACCTAGGCTCAAAAGAAATATCCTCCAATTGGGTGTCATGTTTAGAACAAATGGATTCAACTCATCTAAAATCTCAGTAGAAGTGAAATTTTGATATAGATCATGAAGTTCTCTATTATTCTCATACTCTAACAAAACATCTTTTTCAAGTGTTTTCCCAGTTACACAAGTAGAACCGGGGGGGTTGAATACTTGTGTTCTTTTTCTGCATGATTAAAATCAACTTAATATGAATTAAATATATGACTTAAGAACAAAGATATGAATGAAAACTATTTATATTATTGATGTGTAAATATAAACTCTCCTAAAGTATACACCCACTTAACAGCTTTTCTGTGTTTCTCACAGCAACTCTCTCTATCTTTATGCTCTCACAAAACTTTGACTTCGACTTTTCACATTACAATTAGGTTATATAGAGTGTTTATATAGGGAGCTGCCTATCAACTAATAACAGAAAATCAAATTATAATTGGAATGCAATTCCTAATTATTAGTTGCCAGTTTCCTTCTAAGATTCTCTTTCCAGCATATCTGTAATATATTTGTCTTTATCTTCGAAGTCTTTCCATTCCTGTGATTATCTTCCAAATTCAGCTTTGATTATATAGACTCTGAAATCTTCAGACTCTGTCAGACCATAGACTCTGATCTTTTGTAAACTCTGACAAATTGTAGACTCCGATAGTCTATAGACTCTGATCACCTTCTAGACTCTGATCTTTATCTAGAATCTACTTTCACTTTATACAGAAAATCTTCTAAATATAAGAATGTTGACTATCTAGACTCTGATTACAAAATTTCAGAGACTGAAAAAACTTATTACAAATAAACTATATTAAACCCTGTTCTAGTATTTTGTATATCATCAAATGAATATATTCCTAACAATCTCCCCCTATTTATGCTTTATAAAATGTAAGTATAAATTAAGGTTTAATGATGTCAAAACTAAAGAATGAAATAATTAATCTAGAACAGTATAAAAATTTATAAGGAAAAAGAATTATATCTCACTTGATCTTCTCAAAGTCTGGATTGTTTTTCAGAAACGATTTCAGCATATTATCATCCACAATAGCAAGAGATTCACCAACAAACTTCTTCAGTTTCTTCATTAGAACATTTAATTTGATAATAAGCTACTCTAAGATCATTTGCACTGTTTTTTTATTCCTTTAGATCTTTCAACATTAGAACACTAACTTTCCCACTTGTAGGTTGAAATCCAAAGTAATGACCCACACCTTCTTGAAATTTGATTTGATTTTCTTCTATTGGCATGTCTTGATCATTTCCTTCAGCATCAACATATTTTAAGGAAAATTTGCCCATCTATCGATTTACCTGTCTATGCAGAGTCAGCTTTCTATCAATCTCCTTGAACCATTTATGGGTTACAGCTTATTTGCTTTTGTTCACCTCATAAGCAATTTGAAATAGAAATCTAATATACTATAATTCCTCAGCCTGTTTGAAAAAGATAAAGTTTGATTGACTAATCCATCTAACAGATCCTCCTTCCAAAAAGTACACTAGCATCTCATTTTGCACCTTTTTTGTACCTCTCCGACCTCCTTGCATCTTTCTTTCAAAAATATTATAAATAATATGAGCAGATACCACTTTGTTTAAGTGTTTTTGTGTAATCTTCTCAAACTGCCTATCTATCAAGGGTTAAGGATCCCTGGTTAGAGTTGATGTTCTATCAATGTCAGATTCTTCAAAGCCTCAAAGTCTTGTCTTCTTTTTAGCTCTCAATTGCAGATTAGATTGACTGCATTGCCAATATGTAGGTTCTTGAACTTTATCAGAGTCTGACTTCTTTCTTTACTTATCAGAGTCTGTCCTAGATTCTGATTTTCCATGTCCATTCCCTGACTAGTGTGTTTGAGATTTTGATAATACAGCCACTCTAGACTGCTTTTGTGACACACTACTAGGACCCCTTGGATCATGAAAACTATCACCAACTTCAGCATCATCGCCATCTCTCATCCTTTTAATTCCCTTTTGCTTATCATCCTTGCACACATCATCCTTATTTCTCCTGAAGGAATCACTAACTTTCTTCTCCCTCTTTTTGACATCATCACCACCTGTGACAATCAAAAGAATCTGTTTAAGTACTGTGGAGATGTTGGCCTATGCTGAAATTACTGAATCAACCTTGGTGGTTAGATTAGAAACTATGGATTGGAGATTGGCTTGAGTAGCAGTGATAGCAACAATAGCATCCTTGAAAGTAATTTCTTTAGATAATTGAAGGGAATGAATAATGTCAAACCTAGTACTGAGCAAAGAAGTAGTATTATCAACACCGATAAGTTTGGTTTGAATATGAGATATGTTCTTGATAGCTAATTATGCAGTAACATTCTCTGTCTCAGCCTTAAATTCTGCCTTGATAGTTCCGTCATCTTCAAGAAAAGAGGCATCGGTATTCTCATTAGGATAATGACCATGTTCTTGGAGAAAAGACTTTTTCTTAAAAGACTTTAGTCTTTCGGACTAGTGAATGTCCAAGATGCACTCAAAAGATGCTTTATCTATAATACCTTTGAGCTGTGCAAATTCCCAAGTTAGAGGAAAAACTGATCAAAATACATAAAGGATGGATTAACTGGTCCATCATCCTCAAAATTGCAATCCTCCTACATATCAGCATCAATAGGCTCAATCTTTGTAATTGGAGGTGTAGACTCTGGTGGTTGATTAGACTCTGAAACCATAAAAGGGACTATAGACCCTGACTCATCCTTAGAATGATCAGAGTCTGTAGACTCTAGAAGCCTAGCCCTAATAGGCATGATAAAAATTGGTTCTTTTGACTTCAAGTTTGTAGTTTCAGATTGAATATTTGATGAATCCACCAAAGCCTCCATGACTCTGTCTGTTCTCCTTGCTAGAGAATCCACTAAATGTTTTTGTGGTCTCTGTGTGAATGATTTTTGAGCAGCTAGAGCCTCCTCCTTTTTGCTAATCTACATTATTAGACGAAATTTTTTTTTATCCATCCCCTGCCCCAACTCATTGAACCAATTTTGAGGAAATTCTTGATCCCAATAAGTAAAGCTAGGTTCATGATACCCTAGTCTCTCATTCTCACAATGGGGTTGGGCACCCACTCTCTCATTCTCACTCAGGCTCTCTACAACCTTTTCTACCTCTTCTTTTTCCTGGACCAGTGCTAGCCCCTCATTAATTTTTTAACTCATTTTGGAAGATGCACTTAATAGTCCTATAGAAGGGGGTGTGAGAGAGATAAAATTTTCTTCAATACCTGAACCCTTTCAAATGTCTGAAGGCTAGGGGTTTCCACCAAAGGGTGAGCAACAACAGGCTCTCAACCCTTACTAAACTCTGCTCTCTTTTTTTCAAAGTCTATTGGCTCCAGTATTCCAGTCTCAGGGTCTACTCTAGACTCTGACTACTTCAGTATGACTTCATTATAAGCCAGAGTTTGAGTGTCACCATCTTTGACTGTTGGTGCTTGAGACTCCCCCTCAAGGTGCATAGACTCTGATATAATATATTGTGGAAATTTTTCATGAGCATCCATCAGAGTTTGTCCTCCCATATCACTAGGGTTGTCATCAGCATATTGTTGAGTTGCCAAGGAGGGCCTAATAGCATACTCTCCTGCCCCACTATCACCCAACCTCTGAATATGTGGTTCTTGTGTGTATGAGGCAGACTGAGCATCTTTCTCACTAGCAACCACTGGTGCACTAGTCTAGTCCAATCCTTCAACTTCCTTGCATCACCTAATAAATTCTGTGGTTCAACCATGGTTAATGCATCTAAGTTTTCATTTAGAAAGGACCTTGCATGGATTGCATTGATGGCCTGGGCATAAGACATGTGAAAGGAATCTTGCAGTTCCCTTGCAATCTTCTAATAATAAGAGCCCTTGATTTGATCCAATCTACTTTGATAGGATGGATAAATATACTTGTTGGCCATCTTCCCTACATTGTGGACAAGAAAATTAATCACCTTGCTTGGAAGAGGCTGAATAGTAGAAATCCAGTCAATAGTTGTCCTGTAGGTAATTCTTTTATCCCAAATTACTTTATAGTCAAAAACTAGTTGCTCAATCTCCGTTTCCAACTCAGCAACAGACTCTGATTCTCTCCTTTTATGGACCTTAAGATTTTTAGGCTTATTTGATATTGGTTATTCAGAGTCTGGCACACCAAGTGCTTTGAGAACTGCATTAGTCCTGCATTATATGATCCCTGCAGCTTTATCTTGTAGAGAAGAGTTGAAGAGGTAGTTGTAGAGATTTATGACCACATCATGTGCAGACATGTATAGCTCCATCTTCATTCTCTTTCTTAGGGATTCATAGGATGTAAGAAGATCCAAGACATGAGATTGAGTCTGATGTTGCTCTGGATCTGTAACTCATTCCACCAATGGATATAAAAATAGCAGCACTTCATCACTTAGAGTAATGATTTGATCAATGAGGCATGATGTTGCATCCAATGGCATTCCTTCCCAAAATGTTTCATTATCATAGTCTAAAAGTAGTCTAGACTCTTACTCAACATTAGAATCTGGTTCAGGAATTGTCTTGATTTCAGAGTCTAGCTCTACAGTCCTCACTCATTCCCTCTTCTTTTGCCAGGCTGTAAGCTTGCCTTTCACTCATCTCATTCATTCCTAAAAGTGTGTGTGCAACATAAATTGATTGAGTATCAATTGATGTGAAAGTGAAAGAAGTTGATGTATTTGGCATATCCATCGATTGATGCATACCCATCGATTGATGTTGAATATCGATCGATGGCTTATCAGTCGATGGTGATTATCAATTCATGAGAGTACATCAATTGATGAGGTTGAAAAAAATGAAGTTGTAGGAATTTCAGTGTTTAGGTTTGAAAGAATGTTTAAAATAGTGTTTGAGATGGTGTCTTGAGAATCCTGTGAAGGAGACTCAAGAGAGAGTGTTGGCTTCTCCTTGATGAATAAAGAAGAAGAATTTGAAAATGCCTAATTCTCTATCAAGACATTTTCTGAAAAAATTTGAGGGTGGGGTGAAGAAGGAATTGGGATAGAAAAAGAATGGGGCTGCATCTCCACATTTATCGGAGATGCATCAAACTGAGAAACAGAAGGCTCCACCACAGTTTCTTATGGCTTTGTAGTGTGTGGATCCCCAAGTGCAAACCTTGGTTTCTTGACTCTCCTGATGTAGGTCATTGGGGTGTTGGCCTGAGTGTCCCCACCCTTGTTCAATACCCCTGGTTAAGGGCTCTTTTCAATATTGTCATCCTTTTGAGAGGATACCAATAGAGGTATGGTGATTTCCTTTTCAACTACCACAGTCTGTTGGGAAACTGTGGAGTGACTAGGCTTGGTTATCTCACCCTCACTCACCTTATCCTTCTGGGTTCTTTGATATTCTCCAGTTCCCTCACCAATTACTGCCTCTTCTAGTATATCAACCAAAACAAATATTTTTCTTTTCTTTGTTTTTACAACAATAGGTTTTTGGGAACCTGTGGAGGTTGGTTTCTTAGACAGGTTTTGAAATTTGTTGTGTGGCCTGCGTAGGAGGGTTGGGGTCATTACTAACACCCTCCATAGCCACAGAAGGCAAAAAGGTTGAGGGATTGGAAGAAGGAGTATGTTAGAGTAAAAATGTATACCTTTACAATTTCAAGATAGATCAATTCCACCTCATTGTGGAGAAATCCTGATTAGATCCTTGAAAACTCTTTTGTTTTGAGTCCAACACTCAAGAGTTTCAGTTTCTCTGCATATCTCAATTTCTTTGACAACGTAGTTAATGAAAATCAAAATAACCTAGCATAGTAGATATGGTTAGACCTATCAGATTTCTTTCCTAACTTAGTAGCAATTTCATGTAACAAGATAGATGACAGATCATGATATTTATCAAATACGACACTATATACTATTTGTTGCATCCTAGATGTTATGACATCAAAATTACTAATTTTACCACTAAAATATTTTATAATTGCATCAATGAAATAAGACCACTCTCTCCTAAGATGTTTTCTAACTACATGACCTAAATTAATGTCAGAATTTGCATAATTAATAGCCCTAAGCATATTTCTAATATCAGACTCAATGGGTGCATTATCAACATTATTAATAGGAAAATCTAAACATTCATTTAAGATTAAAGCCGTAAGAGTGTACGCTTATCCCTTGCAGTTGAGTTTGATGCTAGAGTAGTCATCAACAACTTCTGCAGAGGTCCAGAATTCTTCAACCAGATTGTAGATGATTATTGGTGCCTCCTTCAAGTCCTTTTGCACCTTGCAACTTCCCAAGAACTGCATCAATGGATGAAACTCCCTTGGAGCCTCTTCCACCACAGTGGAAGCCACAAAGTTATTCAATTCGTATATGAAACTAGCTTGTGAGACTTTCTTGGATGAATATGCCATTACTTTAGATTATATAATTAGAAAAAAATGCTTTGAAGAGATTAAGAATTAGAGTAATCGAGAAAGAGTGCAAAGAAATTGTGAGAGAATTGAGTACAGAGAGAAAGAGAGAGAGAGGGAGAGAATCAGTTAGAATATGTAAGTACGAATAATTTTTTTTAAACTCACTATTTATTTTTTGAAGAAAAATTGATGTCTCAATCAATTACTTTCTCAAAATTGAACTCAATTGACTGTTGTACTGAAAAGTGAAAAGAAAAAATTACCAATTTTGGCGATCGCCTGTTATACATACATGGATATATGTATTAATTAATTGATAAAATAAGTAATCAATGGCTAGATATTTTACAAGTCGATTGATGATATGGACCCTAAAAATTCCAAGTTATCGATTGATAACTAACTTATCCATCGACAGGTAGTACTATCCATCAATAAACAAATATATCATCAATTAATATAAACAAATATCTCGTAGATGGAACATCCGTTTTGATGAGACAATCAAAGAGTTTGGTTTTATCAAAAACATA
>QRFB01025056.1:3633-15765 GCA_008931105.1 Oenanthe javanica | reverse complement strand
TACAGGACAAGAGCCTTTCATAATCCAAAATTAAGAATTTATTAGCAGGATAGACATATATTATGCTAGACAAAAGCTACAAAAGTATAATTTGGAGCAATTAAGCACAGTTTACAACCAGCAGAAACACCACACCACACAGAAGAATGACTGAGTAACACATTGTATATACAAGCAGATAAACAAAATCAAGAATCTAAAAGCAATGTGAATATATTAGCCTCTACTATTAATTCTTATGAGCGATTAATGGCATACATCTCTTTAGCAAGCCATTACCCATAAAAATGTATCACTTATATTAGAATATCCAAATGTAAATCAGGACACACACATCCTGAATGTTCCATAAACCACACTGTCATATCTTTCCGTCCTTCTGCCTATACATGCTGCATTTCTCCATGTAGAAAAACTAGATTCTTATATAAAATATATTGAAGTCCNCTGCATTTCTCCATGTAGAAAAACTAGATTCTTATATAACATATATCGAAGTCCTCACTTAGTAATTAGTACGACCAAATTCAAAAAAATCAGCATTAAGGTATCTATTGTCGATTAGCATTTTCGAAGAGATGGAAGTAACATTTTAAGCTTGGTAAAAATGAAAGGCGCCTTATTCATATTTGGAAAAAAACATAATTGTTTGCTGTACGAATCTTTTGTAACCTAGTAATATAAGCAGCCAAAATATAAATTAGACAATTTAAAAACAATAGCCAATAATTGACACCAGTTACATGATCTACCCAAAATCATTGCAGATTAAGTTTGACTGGGTAGTTGGCAAGAGATGTAATTCAAATTGTAAATATCAATAGCTATTAAGTTGCAATGTCAACAGTAGTGTTTCTAAATTCATATACACTGTAAAAGAAAATTTAAAATTCTGGGTGATATGTGATGACTGACAATTAATATGGAATATACTCCCATAACGTTTGATCAAATTTTGATACTTATATTTTGGACTATTCAACACACAGACGATATTAGTCAGCAACTTTGGAAGACACGTACTTTTTGTTTCCACCTCTTATAAGACATGTATCGAGCTTAGTATTAAAACATCTGACATCTCATTGCGAAGTTACTATCAAACTAATCTCTCGCTCAATCATTTTCTCATTTCTTTACGCACAAAGACACCTAGGTTGATAAACACAACTTGATTGCCTGAAATCAGTAAAGCTACCTAAATCAATGATACAATCAGTGACAAACTGTTACTTTAGCTTGCAGCTAAAGTTATTAATACACCATGAGAATCATGTCCTGGAACAAATTTTTCATCTCTCCTTTCCAAGTAAACATCTAAATGTTTTTAAAACAAACATAGCTTAAAAACTCTTATACCTATTAATCATCCTAAAAAGGAGTTCTAGAGGAGAATAACTCATATCGTAATGTCGATTCTCTCGTCTTTTGTCCTAGTAGCCTCTCTGTCATTATCTTTTAAAAGACTGGAAAGGAGTCAGGATTTGGGTGAGAAAGACCATTAGAACTAAGCACAAAATTTAAGCTTTATTCCCTATTCAAGTAATTCATATGTAGCATCGTCTTCCAATATCATGCTTCTTTCCATAAATTGTGTTCTCAACAAAAAGCCCTAGACGACTCTTCTCAAATCAACCAAAAAATCGAACATTTTTACGATCATTCACATTAGTCTAACAACAATTCATGAAACTTCTCTACTCCAATTCACAGTCAATATAATAACTTCTCAAATTTAAGAGTCTCAGTTTTAAAAAATTACAAATACACTGATACACACATAATTTCATCACAAATAAGAGAACAAACAATAATAAATCATAAATTTTAACCAAAAAATAACAAAATTAAGCAGCGAGCTTACTTCATTTCATCGAAAACCGGAAGCCACGAGCGGCAAAACAAGGCGTTTCCTCTATGTCCATAGAACAACGACGTCGTTGACTCATACAACTCACTATCATCCCCGCTAACCGTTTTAAAACCCTCGGCCAGCGCTCTTCGCCGGAGAATATCCTCCTCCTCTCTCCGAGCCGCGAGTTTCCGCTTCGACGAGGAAGCTCCCGCAGATGTCGGCGATAAAGGCGAAGACGACGACGGCGAGAGGCGGTACCGTCGTAGAAGCAAAATGAACCACAGGAAAATCGATTGCACGAAAATCAACGACCGCCGGAACGATTCGTAGTGCGGTAAGGATCGCCGGAGATTTCTGAACACCGGAATAATACGGCCACTTGCGCCGGAGGTTAATTCTTCGATTTGTACAGCTTCCATGGCCACAAAAGAATGGAAAGTTCTAATGTATAGATACAAAAATATTGTACGTAACTAAAGTCCGTATAGACAGGTAGACTTATATCAGCGGATAATAAATCAATTACGCGTTTGAAGGAAAATTAGTATACTACACATTATCAGTAAAAATAAAAGAAGGGAACGATCAAGTGTACCGCGATGTACAGAGTTAATGTAGTAATGGACACGTGGATGGATCTCATATGTTGATTTTGATTAATCAGTTTTCGATATCTGCTGATTTAATGTGGGGGGTACGATTTTTGTGGACTCGCCGACTAGCGGAACAGGAAAGTTTGACCAGTTGACTTGTATACTCCGGATAAATTGGGCGGCTTGAAGATAAGGAGCTGTTTGGTTGATTTGAATTGGAGTTGCTTCGTTTTTGTCGCCAGAGTGTTGCGTAACTAATTATATTTTGAATATTAAATAGAATAAAATCGACAATACAACCTTTCTTTTGAATACTCCAGTACTCCCCCTAGCATGCTACCTATAAGTGGTTTGATTTTTCAGCACAATTTTCTCAATTATTTATTTTATTTTATTTTATTAAAGTTAATATCATCATTTAAATTTATGAATTACATATTTTATTTTTACTTTTATACTGGTTTTTGCACATAAATTATTCATTATAATAAAATTAATGAAACATATACTAAATAAAAAAGTTCACTTCTAATCTTTACCTTTACAAATAATTTTTTTAAATTAACCGGACAAATACCAGCTTACGCCTAATTATACTATTAATTACTATATGTTTGTTTAATTGATAATAAGAAAGTAATTTAATATGAAAGTTATAGGAGTACTTGTTATCGAGGTTTGAAATCCAAAGAAAGTAAAAAAATGTGTTTGCGTGTAAATTACAAGGGGATCAACTAAATTACTTCTTATAATATACGGGTATGACAATTTTTTTGAAATTTCTACTTTCTTTTTATTATTATTATTATTATATTTTATTCTAAAATTTTCTGTTAAATATGTAATTATATATTATCTATGTGTGTATATATGTAATTTAATTTAATATGTTAAATGTGTAACTAATGTTAAATATATATATATCTCAAACAAAATGTTAAATATATATATATATAATTTGATTTAACATGGAAAATTTATACTAGGTATATTATTGAATCGGAATTGACAAATGTTTGATCCTCTTGTTCAACTCTAAATACAATTTTTAATTAAATTTTAATTAAAATATATCCTTATACAAATTCTTTTAATTAATTAAAATTAAATAAAAAATAAAATACACTCTTATACAAATTATTTTCATTAGAATACTTCTTTATGCAAACTCTTTTAATTAATTAAAATTAAATTTTAAAAATAAAATACAATATATTATTATAATATTTAAAACAATATATCACACATACAATTTTATCATTAGTGCAATTTTCCTTTTATACAACTATTTGCCGCTAATATTATATTATATCTAAATTATAGTCTATATTTTATATTTTTAAAAATACTGTTTAAACTATAATTTTTATGTAATATAGTTATACTCACATTAAACTTAATTTCATCACCATTCAAATTCTGTAATTTATTTAAAATTATAACTTATTAACTAAATCTCATGAGTATTAAATTCAAAATAATAATAACATATATATTAATAATATATATAAAATATAGAAGGAAATTAATAATAAAATAAATTACTGCATTAAATTAAATATTTAAATTTTATAAATAATTAATATATAATTTATTAATATCACTCATATTTTACACGCTTATTAACTAGCATATAATTATAGGTTAAATAGAGGTATTTAAATAAATTTATATGTATGGGTTGTTTGACTTTTTATATGTAATTTTATATGTTTTGACCGTATATATAGAATTAATATTTTTAAAATTTGTTTTTGTAAATTAAAATTTAAATATTATATTTTTATTAAAAATTAAAAAAAATTAAAAATATTAATTTTACCTATACTATCAAAACACCCAAAATTACATCTAAAAATTTGAATAACCTGTATAAAGAACCAGAGTAGCAACAGATTCCTCAGTTTTCAAGAACAGCATTATCCGTTACTCCACCTCTCATCTTCGCACTTTTACATTTGTCGTATTACAAATTTTGTTTATACTACCTTGGCCTTGTTTGGTTTGCGGTCTCGTTTGGTTCGCGCGATTTTTAATTACGCTTTAACTCGAATATCCTTGAAATTAGGTTATAACATGCACATAAATAAAAAATAATTGTTTGGTATAAGAGTATATAACTCATTTAATTTATTATTTATATAAAATAACAAAAAAAAAATTATAAAATAAATAAATAGATAAAATTATAAATAATACTAAAAATATTTATAAAAAAAAATTATACTAAAAATTATATATGATACTAGAAATATTTAGTTAATTGATAAAATAAAAATTATATAATTAATTGTTAATGTATAATAATAAAAACAAATTATTTATACAAATAAAAAATAAATTAAATTAAATATATAATATTAAATTACTAGGTAACTTCTAAATAGAAAAAATATATTGAAAATTCTAACAAATTAAATTGACCACGAAGATGATTTAATATACTAATATAATGTTATTATATTTCTAATAAAAATAAAATAAAATAATACATTTTTAATAAGATTATATATATATATTATAATATGTATAAATATATGTATGTATTTTGCGTGTAAAATATTATAATTTTAAATAATATTTGACTTACCTATCTTAACATTTTAATAAAAAACTTAATTTATGCATTTCAATTTTATTACAAATTTATGGTTAATTTTTATTACATAAACATATAACAAATATATTATACATTTGTCACGTGGAAGATAAAAAAATATTTTTAAGTTTTAATTTTAATTTAATACTTTTATTTAGATTTTGATATATATATTTTATGATTTTAATAATTAATATAATTTAATATTTAATATTATATTATTTAATAAAACACGTTTCAAAAATTTAACTCAAAAAAAAGTTACTGTGTTTTGGAGTAACTACATATACAGTCAAACTCTGAATTACTTAGGTTAAGTAAAATATAACATAACCAAACAGTGTAAATATATAAGTTCCTAAAAAGTTAGAGTTATTATGTTAGGTTACATTAAACTAAACGAAACTTTAGAGCAAGTCCAACAGTTTTCCTAAACGAAAAATAAATAATATGACATAAAATATCACTTCAACAGTGTAACTATAATATTTTAAATTTTAATAGTCATGTCCTATTAATAAGTATCATCTCCTGTTTTATTTTATTTTTATGAATAGAATATTTACGTCTCTATTTTTTCTCTCCCTTTTTCACTTTTTTCTCATTTGCCTGTTAGATTCAAATTAATTATTATAATAATAATGAGTAATGAGAATAGTCATTGTTGTTGGAGTTACAGTTAAAATTGGTATTACTAAATTACTAGGAGTCATTATTTTATACTCCCTCTGTCCTGAATTCATTGGCGGTATACAAATTTTAAAAGTCAAACTCATTTAAGTTTGACCGCAAATCATATACTCCCCCGTCTCATTTAAAGTGTCTCATTTGACTTTTCAATAGTCAAATTTAATTAACTTTAACCGAAAATTAAAAATAATGTATTTATAATTTTCAAAATCTGAGAAGTACATTTTAAAGAAAATTATATAATTTTTTCAATATATATATTTTATAATTATATACTCCCTCCGTCCCGGCCAAATGTTTACATTTGGTCCGGGCACGGAGACCAAGGATAGTGGGTGTAATAGTGATTTTATTGTTAAAATAAATGAAGTAGTGGGTGTAATAGTGTAAAGTGTTGAAAAAGTGGAGTGAAGTAGTGGATGTAATAATATATTTATTGTTAAAAGTTACTATTTTTAGTAATGTAAAGAATTGGGTGAGACGTCCCAAAAAGGAAAGTGTAAAGAATTGGTTGGGACGGAGGGAGTAATATTTATAATATTTGGTCAAATTTTAAAAATTATGACCATTGAAAAGTCAAATTAACCACTTGAATTGGGACGTAGGGAGTATTATTTATTAATAACTTTACAAATTTAAAAATTATACTTTTAACTATATTTTTTTCATAATTTTTATGTCTAATAATAATTATTAGTCAAAATTAGCTTGATTTTAAAATTTTATAACACCAGTTATTACAGGATAGAGGGAGTAATATTTACCGGAAATGAATGCAATGAAGATCAGATAAAGTGCAGAATAAACTCTTTAATTATACAGAGTATATAGTTGTTGAACTTTGCGTGATTATAAAGTCTGCCCACAGCCCACCTATGGGCTATGGGACAGAAAAGTAATATAAACATACCATAATTAGTGGTACCCCAGGCTCCAACAACGAGAATATATATGTAAAGCTTTATTTGTAGTTTCTAGCTGATACCAAAATTATTCCCTGATCAGGACCATTTCGCTGTCTGGGTTTGTCCAATACCACAACCACAGTGTATTAAAGCTGCGCAAGTTCTAGCTAGGTGAATATATAGGTTTAGTAGTGATTAGGGGTTCATTCCGTTTAATATTTTATTACCCATTATATTAACTCTCTATACATTGTTCTTTAATTTTCGTTTTTCAATTTTTATTTCAATAAAGTTTTGAAAACAGATATATAATATAGTGAAAATACAATAATTGTGATGTTAAATTGAATATAAAAAAATTATAAATTAGTAAATCTCTATGATTGATTTTATGCCAACACAGGTCATATATATAGTTACATTTAATTTAATATATAATAAAATAGATAGATTAATTTGTTTTTATCAAATCCCAGTCACCTACATTATATTCTACAACAATCACACTCATCAAAAACTCATGTACCAGAACCTGGAAGCTAACAATTAAAAACCAATTCAGAAAAGGTAACAAATCAAACAACTAGCTTAATTAGTTTATATCCGAAACACATGAGGTTGAAATCACGACACATTTCAGGATTTTTACCAGGTCTTGAGCAGACGGCCTGACCACTGGGTCACTAGCAGTGCATGGAAGGGCTAGATTCATTGTCTCAACAATTTGGTTATGATGGTTAAGTGCAGAAGATTTAATTATTGGATCAACCCACGTCTCCAGATGACAATCTGAGTAGCAATAACGTGCCCACTCCACCATGTTTTCATGCACACCTAATTCAACGCTGCTTGAACTTCTTCCTGTCAGCAGTTGAATTAGTAGAAGCCCAAATTCATGAATGTCACTCTTTTCGATCAGTAGTCCCTTTTGTTTCTCTACTTTCTGCAATATAACATCAGTGAACATATAGATTAATAAGATAACACATATATCATGTGAATATTAATTACTCAATGCATAAGATATATTGATGATTAAATTACCTGTGGAAATGTAAGCTGAAGAGAGAAAACACTTGGTATCCATTAACGAAGCTCTCCCCGAAAAGGTCAATCTCATGCAAGGCTCATCCTTCTCATAGACCATAATTTTGTCGCTCGAAATTTCACATACAAGAGTACTGGGTGAACAATGAGAATGAACATGCTTGAGAGCTTTAGCAATTACAACTGCAATGTTTTTACGATTTTCCCAACTTGATTTTAAAATAATTTCCCTCAAAATTCTCCCTTCAACGTATTCGTACACCAAGAATCCACCCTTTGCTGACATACAAATCGCGATGAGCTTCACTATGTTTGGACGCTGAAGCTTATAGATTTCACAAACGTGCGATGGAGCTACTGAGCTGATATCATTAATCAAGAACTGCATGTTCTTGGCTAACGAGGACTTGCCCATGTACGAGTTTCTGAGTTTCCCNTGTTCTTGGCTAACGAGGACTTGCCCATGTACGAGTTTCCGAGTTTCCCTCTTGCAATAATATTTTCATCTGTAACAGAAGATAAAATGTCATCCATTGTTATGCAATTATAGGCCTTGTCATGCATGAACTGTAGCTCCCAACTCCCATCCTCTGAAAATTCATAATCTTTTTTCTTCGTACAAGTAGAAGAACGACAAAAGCTGAAAGTCCAAGAACTGCTAATGCCGCTACAATACAGCTTAGGAGAAACCACCAATCAGAAGTATTAAGACCTTTGCATGGCCATAAACCGCTAGTAGAACCACCACATAAGTCGTTACCTGCCACCGCGCTTGATTTGATAGCAACAAAAGCTCCAGTAGATGGTAAACTTCCATGGAAATGATTGTAAGATATATTTACTTGAACAAGTGACTCCACTTTGCCTAAACTGTGAGAAATTTCACCAGATAGTTGATTACATGACAAATCAAGCTTCCCCAGGACTGGCATTTCGGAGAAACTCATAGGAATCTTACCAGTAAGCTGATTATGGCTTAGGTCAAGATTCACAAGCACTCGACATAAGGATAATTCTTCCGGGATGCTTCCCGAGAGCTTGTTTTTACTAAGCTTCAACAGCACCAGCTCCGAAAGGTTTCCATAACTGGTTGGAATTTGTCCGGAAAAATCATTTTCGGATAAATCCACATTCTCCAGGTTCTCACTACCAAAACTCTCAGGCAAATTGCCAAAAAATCTGTTGCGTGATAAGTTTAGCATTTCAAGTTCTGGCATAATCCAAGTTCTTCCACTTATCCTGCCTAAGAGTTTATTACCTGAGATATCAAGGAAGTAAACAAGAGGCAGTTTGATGAATTCTGATGATAGTTGGCCCGAAAATCGGTTGTTCTGGAGCCGGATTCTTTGTAGACTCGTGCAGTGGCCAAGACTTCGGGGTAATTCACCATCAAGTGAGTTTGAGAAAAGGATGAGCTTAGCCAAATGACCGGATTTACAAAGAGATTTAGGTATTTTTCCTGTGAGATTGTTTGTAGAAAGGTCTACTACAGTGAGATTATTGAATTTTCCAAGATTTTCAGGGATATCACCTGATAGTTTATTAGACCACAACTGGAGGACTTGGAGATGAGGCAAAAAGGTTACAGAATTTGGAATTTCCCCAGTAAGATTGTTGGAAAACAAATGGAGAATCTGCAAATTGTTTAACTGGCCAATAAGTTCTGGAATTTCACCAGATAAAATATTATCGCTAAAATCAAGCGATTTTAATCTTTGCAGATTAAAAACAGAGTGAGGAATGGATCCACTGAGACTATTCATGTACAAGAAAAGGTATTCAAGATTGGTTAGATTGCCAAGAGAAGATGGAACTTCACCGGTAAGGTTGTTATACACAAGATTAAGATGATTTAATGAAAGATAACTCACCAATACTCACTGGAATCTGGCCCGAAAGATTGTTGTATCCCAAGTAAATCAACTTTAAATTCTTCATTAGGCCTATATCACTTGGAATTCCACCAACTAATTCGTTGGAAGCCAAAGTTAGGTATTGAAGATTTGTCATGTTTATGATGGATTTTGGTATTTTTCCCACTAAAGCATTTCCACCAAGATCAAGAACTTTGAGATTGGATAATAATCCTATTTCTTCAGGAATTTCACCTGAAAAAATGTTGTTTGAAATGTCTAGTGTTTCAAGCCCGGAAATTGAGCTTTTTGGCAACGAACCTGTTAAGTTGTTGGTGCTTAAATTAAGATATCTAAGATACAAACAAGATGTAAAATTACTTGAAAACCCACCCTCAAGATGATTATCGGAGAGGTCGATAACTTGGATGAATGGCAACTGAAAAATAGATTCGGAAATTATTCCAGATAAATATTTTCCTGAGAGCTCAACTTTTGTGACATGAGAGGTATTGTCACAAGATATACCTTTCCAATGGCAAATTGAAGTGGAAGAGTTCCAAGAGGAAAGGGAGTGGAAAGGATCTTGAATAGAAGATTTAATGGATAATAAATTTTGGAATTCTGATCCACTGCATGCAAACAATCCAGTTAAGAAGAACACCAGCACCAATGATCCTTCATCTTTTATTGATCTTTGTTTCAACATACTTGTCATATATATAGTTTGCCTTGAAGAACTAAAGAAGTGCACTGTGTTAAACCAATCGGAGTAATCACTTTCTGCCACCATATATGCAACATAAAAGATCAATGAGTTAGAAACACATTGAATCAAGTGCTTTCAAAAGTATTGATCGAGCTTATGCAAGAATGTTTGCTTTATTCACACAACTATCTGCAGGACGATCAGCTTATACCATGATCACATAAAATCAGTAAAAATAATAATAATGACATCCATGATAATTATCTACTACAGCAATGTCAGAAATATATATTAACGAAATTAAATGAAAAAAATATAATACATATCAGATACAATGAGAGAATCACTGAGCTCAAAATGTGAAGTCACTCACCAAAAGTTACTTCAGCTGGGCATGTGAAGTTCTGTCGGGCTTTAAGACTAAATAGAAAGAGAAGTTTACTTGTGTTTGAATCAAATCGAGTAATGCAGTGTTTGAGGGTGAGAAATGTGAATGTATAAATAGAGCTAGGATTCAAGCTAGCTCTGTAGTCTGTATAAAAGGGCACGGCTTTGTTTAATTATTTTTTAAATATACTAGTAACATTTAATCTAATAATATAAATTACTGTAAGATATAGTTCTTGAGTTTGTATGTGGTCTGAAAACGAAGAGTTGAAAGGAGGGCCGGGGAAGGGGCAGGCAGCTGGGACAAATGTGTATGCTTATGTCCCAAAATACTCTTCTTTTGACTGGCTTTGGACTGTGACAAGCTAGGGAGGCCCTGTAACCGTT
Organism: Oenanthe javanica; assembly: GCA_008931105.1. Classification (NCBI taxonomy): domain Eukaryota; kingdom Viridiplantae; phylum Streptophyta; class Magnoliopsida; order Apiales; family Apiaceae; genus Oenanthe; species Oenanthe javanica. Next base: position 4,740 of record QRFB01025056.1, on the reverse strand, counting down.
GAATACTCTTCTTTACATGCATAAATGTTGCATGCACTACAGCTAAAAGATAATCTTTTAAAATTTCCATATGGTTAAAGTATTGTGTGTTATGATTAGGTCTGGGCCTGATGCATTTGCAAAAAGTTGTACTGCAATTGTGATCCACTGCTATACATATGTGAGCTCAATATTGAGGTATTTTTCTTACTTTCATACTAGCTATACAGCTAGCCAAGTAGCCAGATGATTCATATATAAATTTATGTAACATAGTCTACAGCAGGATGAATCTTCAAGTATTGTTCAAGTAATATGTAACATTACTCAGAGGTTTCGGCATACATATATGGGTGACGATATCTTACACTACAATAATTTTATAATATATTATAAAAAGAATACAATGCATGACATACATGTTTTCGACCGGGATTCCATTCAATTTTTGCTTATATATATGCGTGTAGCTCCTCTGTGCTTTATTGTTCTATAGTGCTTCATTCCACCTTTGAATATATTTTGAATTATGAAAAATCGCTTGAAATTGATCTTCAAAAGAAAAGTGATCCTCCTGAGTTGTCTACTGTCTGGTGGATACATATTTATCAGACCAAATTATGAAAGGACATTTATGCATATTTAGAACTAAAGTTGGTTTGCTAGATCGAATAATTCAAAGTCGTGATTACTTGGTACTTGACAGAAATAGATATCTTTATACTATGAATAAAAGTAAATTATTCTTCAACCCCTTTCGTTTGGACGCTTTATATTATTATCTTAGATTCTCTCCCAACAGTGCAGAGATTGAAAAGAAATAACAAAAACTAAAGAGAGATCGAAAGAAAGAGAATAACTTAGTGGGTGGATCAGCAGATTATTCACTCCAGTACTGTTTTTCCTGCATCCACTTTTTAACATGCTGCACAAATATACGTTATTAACTCCGCTTCTTAATTACTTTGTTTTTATGTCACAAGGTTGCTTGTTTTAGTTTGCGTGCGCATGTACAGGGTATCATATTATTATTATAGAAAAATTTCAATTTATGAGATAATTTTTGGGATTTCTAATATTTTTCTTTTTTTAATTGTAAATTAGGGTATTAATTAGGTTTAAATTCAT
>QRFB01025055.1:0-15765 GCA_008931105.1 Oenanthe javanica | reverse complement strand
TAAACTTTTGCAAACAAAATCTTCAAGTTCATTGATATATTCTTATGTTCTTAAAAAATTGAGGGATGGAACCTTCCTATCTATTATGATAAAGCTTAAACAGGATACATGTTTAGACTCCTTTTTCTTTGCTTGCTTATATTGTGATAAGTTCTATTCCAAAGGACATGTACAGCATGCCCCAAAAAGTAAAAGGAAAATTAATTCAAACGTCCATGAACTATAGGCCGTTTATTGTCTAGGTAGTCCTATTTTTTTCAAATTTTGCGATCCCTAAACATTTAAACTTTTCTAATTCGCACCCTTTTATCCAAAATTGACTAACAGACCTTAGTCAAATTCGACGTGACGATTAAAAAAATAAAAACAAACTAGAATTAGATGAGNCTTAGTCAAATTCGACGTGACGATTAAAAAAATAAAAACAAACTAGAATTAGATGAGTTGTATTATGATGTGGCAAAACACTCTTACTTACAAACATTTTAAGTCAAATACTCTTACTCTAAACATTTTAGCTTTTATGAAATAATTTAATTTTATGTTAAACTCTTAATGTTAATTAATGTCAGCTTTTGGATGTTAAGGTATGCCATGTTTTGGATGTTAAACTATCTTAGCTTTTGGACGTTAAGCTATGTTTAGTTTATGGATGTTAAACAATTTTAACTTTTCCTGGTTTCAAGCTCGACAATCTTTACCTCCAAAGCAGCTCCCTTTTCAAACATTTATTCATTCTTCGAAATCTGATTATCATCAATCCAAAGAAACCACAGTACTTGCCTCCCTTCTTTGGTTGATTAGATTGAGTAAGGATCTTGCCAGTCTCAAAGCTTGCTTAGTAACTGCCCTCTACATTTCTCAAACTCATCAAAGTAAGCCTCTACAGAAGTTGTTTGCTGCAATTTCTTAAACTTATCAAACACCAATTCTGTTTCCAACTCTCCAAATCTGGCCAGGAAAGCATGAGTGAATTGCTGCCAAGCAACCTTATCTCTTCCCAACATAAAGGATTTATACCAGTATCTGGGAGTTCCACTCATGTGCATAGCTGCAATAGCTGGCCTTCTGTGATCTGTCACTTCAAATATTTTGAAGTACTCTTCACAATCCCTCAGCCACTCCACAGCATCTCCTCCTCCTTTTAATGATGGAAAGGTGAGTTTCAAATGCTTCAAGCTATGTGCCTCCGCTTTATTAACCTCATTTCTCTTTCTGTAGGTGGAAGACATCTGTTTCTGTCTCAGTTGTTCAGCATGAACAGGATCTCTGAACACACCTCTCTGTTGTTGACCTCCATTATGTCCTTCCTCCCATTCAGTCTCACTTTCTCCCATAATTTCCACCTCCTCTTCCTCCTGAGAGTTCATTAATCCATTCACACCTTTTAGTAGCACTCCAATCTGCTCCTGCAACTTGCCAAACTTTTCATCTGATCCTTTCATGAGCTCTTGAAAATTATGTTGCATTTCTCTCAGAGAACCTTGCTGAGAAGTTTCAGCCTGTTTTGAGTTACTCCTTGTATTATAGGTCATTTTTACTACTAAACTTCTTCACTGAAACAATTCCTCAAACACTTGTCGAGCAATACTGTATTACACAACTGCGCTCTAAATCACAGCTTCTCCACTAACAGTCAACTCAGAATACAATTCCTCTCCAATAGATTCACAACACAACAATTTCACAAAATTCTCACTTCAACTCACTGAGTCCGCACCACAGCTACTGAGTTAACTAAAATTTAAGCTACAACTACTATTTTTATGATTTTCTGATAAGGAAAACAGAGAACTGCTAATAACTAGTGTAAACAAGCTAGAATTAACAGCACTTCACTTCAATTCCACAGATTTATCCACCACAACTACAGATCTGATATGAACAGATGAAAAATAGAGTACCTGGACTGTTTTGAACATAACTTCCGAACTACGACAGCGATTACTGTGATTCCACAACCGCACGACTCGTTTACACCGGCACAACACTATTGAAGCAGTGGTTGATCACTTTTAAGAGCTTTGATACCAATTTGTCAGGAACTAGTGAGTTCTTACCTAGAATGAAACTATTTTTGGTGTTTTCTGTGTTTATAAGCAATGAATTAAGCCAAGTGCAGAGAATTAGAGCTGAGATGAGGTAGAATTAGAGAGACATATAGAGTGCAGAGAGTGTAGAGAGAGAGATAAGAGAGAAACTTGTAGAAGAAGATAGAGAAAAGTAGTTACAGGAGAGAGGAGAGAGAGAGAGAGTTTGGTGGCAAAGCCATTTTCATATTCAACATAACAGAAATTGAAAGTTACACTAGTATATATAGACTCACACACAATGAGACCACACAAAGATTAAACTACCCTTACTGACTTCCCTCCTATTCACTACTACTATTTTACTTCCTTTATAGACTCACATAGCTAGTTATACCACTACTCGACTCCTAATCTTGACATCTTGTCACCAACACTCATGTTACACAACCTGTTTATAACAAGTGGGAATAGAAATAGAAGATAAAGAAGTGGACATGGCTATTGGGTTTGAAAAACCAAACCTACCGGAGGTTTAGAATTTTTAGGGCTTCTACTAAGAGCAGGTAGATTATCGGAAGTCAGTTGAACACGATCGGATGTTTCAAGAAGAGTCATAGGAACCATAGTGGGAGAGATGCGTCTATTATAAACATGACCGGGTCTGAATCTTAGTTTTGGGGTTGATGACTGGGAAAATGAGGTAACAAAGCTATATATGAGGGCTCTCAAGTCATTTGTATGCTAAAGAATGGTTGATTTTCAAAGAAAAATACATCTCTTGAGACACGAATTCAACGGGTATTAGGATCGAAACAAAAATAACCTTTTTATGGGCCAGCATATCCTAAGAAAGCACATTTGATAGATTGCGCTTTAAGTTTTTTTCTTTCATGTGGTAAGATGAACAAAACATACACATCAAAGAATATGTAGATAAGAATAATCTGGTGCCTGTTTAAACAAACGAAAGTAGGATTCATTGTTCAAGGTAGGGAATGGTAATCTATTTATCATATAGACCGCGGTAGACAAAACTTCAAACCAAATATGAGCTGGAATGCAAGACTCAATAAGAATGGATCCAACAACATCAAGAAGATGTCTATTCTTTCTTTCGGCCATACCGTTTTGTAGTGGACTTGAAGGATAAGAACGTTATGAATATGTGATATGATCCCATGGTTGGAATGATTGAAATTCATTTGACATATATTCACCACCCGAATCAGATTGTAAGCTTTTGATATTTGTACAAAACTGTGTTTCAATAAAAGCATGGAAGGTTTCAAACACATGAAAAACGTCACTTTTAGATCGAAGAAAATATACCAAAATAAAATGAGTGAAATTGTCTATAAAAGTTACAAAATATTTGTTTGTAGTGTAACTAGTGTTGATGAGAAATTACAGGTGCAATGCCCCTACATCAGTCCGAGCTTTAATTGTAAACTTTTTTCAAGTAACCCCCGCATACATATCTTTGGCAGTCTTGTAAGGCCCGAGATTAAAAAGCATGGATGGTTCCATACTTCCAATAATTTAAGACATAATTTGAGCATCCTTCACCTTCCATTTCGCAAGTTGCCCCTTTTCTTCGCTCTTCGCTGTCAGGTTCAGTTCAGGAACCGTTCCGTCATTATGACCCCATAATACTTTCTCCTTCACAAGAATCTCAAATCGGAAAGCCCAAAAAGAATAGTTCTTCTGATTTAACAAGGAAGTGATCAGATTCTCTAATGACATGATTTCAATAGAAACAAGAACCAGTAGATGAAGTCCAAGAAAGGCAGGAATGACACGACACAAAACATGCAACATCTGTACTATATTTTTTATAAGCGATCATAGGTATAATTGGTAGTTGGTAGTTTGATTAGTTGACAAGTTAATGATAGAAATAGAAAGAATAACGGCCATTACATCATTTAAAGTAATTAGAGCATCTTCACGAGACTCTAAAGAAACTCCTAAATATAATATAAAAAATTAGACTCCTAATACGTTAATACATTTTTAAGAGCCTAAACTTCAACAATTCTTCTTATACTTGAGAAATTGAAATGAAGTTATTATTTTATTAATTAAAAACAAGTTAAGAGAACCTAGTGCTTCTTTAAAAGAGAGGAGAGAGAAAGGGTTCTTGAGTTTTTAAAGAGCCTCTAGGAGCCTCTTGGAGCACTAATTTAAGTCATGTTCTTTATATTTCAACTTAAGGGCTTGTTTAAAGAGTCTCTTGGAGATGTTCTTAATGAGAACCGTTAAATTCTAACACTAAAAATATTGTATATTTTAATATCTATATTTCATAATACAAAATTATAAATAATTAGCAATTTTCCCGAATAAAAACATGGCTTAACTTTTTCTGAATCCTATTTTTATAGTATCTATAATAACAAATGATATTGGATCGGGTTAAATAACAAATTTATGACCTAGTAATTGTATTGGGCCAAATTAAAATCCTATAATTTGGACTTATTAATATTCAATCATGTCATAATTATTATAACCCAAAGAATCTACAATATAACCAATATAAATAATTTCAACCAATTTTATTGTATAAACTAATTAATACGACTAACAATATAAAAATATTTTTATATATTAAATTAAACTTAAACAACTATTGAAAAAAATTAAAAATAAATATATAACAAGTTATTCAAATATAAATAAGAAAATCATGAAATATAAAAAGAAAAACGTGCATTGAACGGGTTATACTAGTATTTATTACATACTAAGATGATTATTTATAAAGCTAAATGTATGCATGAAATTTGAGGGTAAAAATACATTACTGAAAAGAAAAAGAAACACATATAAAGAGATTTAAGGAACGCTTGTTAAGACGATCACAAATCACAAATAGTAAGGAAAAACGCCCACCCATTTCAGAATGAACAAAACAAGAATTCCCCAATCAAATAATATATATAACTACCTCAATCAGACTAATCAAATTAAGGAAATAACAGGTGTTACAGAGTTATAGCCTTTACCTTACAACATTAAAGAATTTCATCAAACAGAACATCATAGAAGATAAATCTCAAAAGAAAATCTATGTAATGGATTACATATTTTGAACCAACAAATTAACCAAAATTTAAGAAAGGAAGAGAAGAAAACACTTGCATCAGTATATTCCTGAGCAGTTTTGTCAAATCAAATAGGGTGACTAAATTTTAATCAAGATCTGGCGGTTTCATTTACATTTCACTGCAAGAAGTGGAACCTGAACAGAATTACTAAAAATATTTTGCAGTGAATGTACATGTAGAAGTAAATAATAGATAAAAGTGATAAAAGTAACAGATTAAGTCTTGCGAAGTTGGAAGGTTTGAAATACCCCACCGGATCCAAACTTGGCATAAATAGGCCTTACCAAATGGGAGGGGGGCTAAGGAATTTATTCTTTGAATTTTTATATTTGGCTAAAAAGCCGGGACACTTGGGTTATCTGTCGTATCCCTGTGTCGGATACGGGGACATGTGCGTCCCCGTGTTGGACACCAGGATTCTTCCATAATCCTAATTTTGAATTTGTTTTTAAAATTTGTGGTCAGAAGTCGTGTTAACTAACTACTTTCACAAAATTAAATATATGTGTCTATTAACAAATACAAAAATATTGATACTCATGTTCATTTTTGCGCAAATGAATATAATTCACATATATATTTTTGTGTTTTAGATGAATATATTATGTTTTCAATTCGATTTGCATACATTTTTTGGTTTTATTAATCGGTTTTGGTATGTATACATGAAATATATATGAAAATTTATACTTTTATATGCCGTGTCCTCCGAATCCCCATATTATTATATATGTTGAACTCTTGTGTTCTCGTGCTACGCACCCGCACCTCTGCACCCATATCCTTGCTTCTTAGATATTTGGTAATTGTGTTATTCGTGTTTAATCTTGTTCCTATAATGTTGAATACATGAATATCTTGTTAACATGGCCAAGATACTTAAAAACAGCAAGAGTCTCCCGCTCACTTTTTCCTAGTTTGGTCCTCCCATTCGCCACAATTAAACATTAGTGAAAGAAATTTAGCAGCCGATGTTGAATCATGTATACTTGAGACTGAATTATGTTAAATAAAGTTGGGGTGTAGTATTCTACAAACAATGGCACCAGATGATATTGCATATGTAACTTTCCGTAAATATTTCTTAAATCACTAATGTGACCCCAATTACAAACAATATGACAAGGATTAATCTCTCACACTACATATACTTTTTAGAAGTTTTAGTTAGTAGTGTTACATATATCAAGTTCATTAACTTTTTATTTTCTAATTTTGAAACTGTTGTTATCAATATAATAGTTCAATTGTGATGGTGCCAGTTTATTAGTGTCACAACTGAAGGATATATTGCAATGATAAGTCAAATTATACAGCAGGAAAATAGTTAATATATATTGTCAAACACCTAGGTCGCCTATTGTACGACGTCTAGCTCGCTTAGTGTACGACTAGAGTTAGACAACGTCTTGCTCACCTAGTGGATACCTGGGCAATGCCTAATAGTCCTAATCCATTAAAATGAAGTCGGGCTGGACGCCTACATTATTCATCTCCTTTTAGCACAGTGACGATGTCTTGTAAACTATGCACCTGGCTGCATTTGGTAACAATAGTACGGTGAAGTATCCAAATAAAAATATATAAAATTCAGCTGCACAAGAGTGAACATAATTTTTCAAACACGATAGAATTATGTTATAATTTATAGTGACACTGGGTTTTATGGGTGATGGTGACGACAGCCATACAAATGCAACAAGCTATGGGTTTTGTCTTTGAAGCCTTTGCCACATAGTGGTTCTGGTTCCCAGGCAAATGCAGACGCATGTGACACCTGTAGGAGGATCCTCAATGACCCGTCTCTACATCGCTACTGCAGTCTCACTTGCAAGGTAAGTTATGTATACAAACACGCACATGCAAGGGTTCATTTGTCTCCAAAGCATTTTACTTGTTATCCATATAGTAAATGCATGTAATTCATCAATTTAAAAGCCAACACTTTGTTCAGGTAACAGCTTTCTTGAGAAAGGCGAAAAGCTCAGATCCCCCATTTCTTGCAGTAAAAAAAAGAACAGCGACAAATGATGATGAAAATGCAGCTGAGGACAAGAAAAGAAGCAAAAGAAAAGGAATCCCTCAAAGGGCTCCCCTCTTCTGATTTTCTTAAAGCTGAAGATATCACCTTAATGATGTACCCATGCACCCATTATTTGACTTGGTAACAAAAGAATATATGAATAACTTTATGTTCTGTTAAATGATTTAATGGGTTATGTCACCTTGTGTTCACAACTTTCAGCCACTCATGATGATTTGTGAAGTTTATATCATGGGGCTACTTTTTAATGATGATTAGCAGGTGATTACTGGTTTGGACAATTTATATATATATATATATACATTTGCAAACTTGAATTTTGAGAATTATGCTTGTTTAGAAGTAATAGAGTAGGATTGATGGATGACACGGAACTACGGAAGGCACACTCCATTTAAAAAAGCATTCATGTTTTACATTCTCCTAAGACTCGATGACTAGATCTGTTCATTATTATATTATCTCTTACTTCACATTCAAATTTCATTCTTTTTAATTCACATTCATCATCTCCCACCTCCTTTGATTCCCCCACACACCTTGTTCATTCTTCATCTTAGAACTAATATAAGATCAATCTCAATTGCTATGCAATAATTTCTTTCACAGCCTAATGCTCCAACTAACTATTTACTGTTCAGCCTTTCATTTCATTACTTTATGCAGCCTGATTTATTAATTATGTGATATAACCATGGTTATTACGGCGCCAAGTCGAGACTTGACGCCCAACTACCTTCGTAAATACTAGTCGACAAGTCGCTCGACTAGCCATAAAAAGTCGACAACTTGGTTCATATACATATAGTTACTAGATATTATAAATAGCATTGCTAAACACATCAATTTCACAATTTAAATCAAAAGTAATAGGGTAATAAGTTCAAATTAAGCATATTTACTACATAATAATATGCAAATACCAAATATTAAACATGTCCAAGCAAATAAAAACATAAGTGATGATGAAAATCAAACAAAGTAATCCATCTCAATATTGAGTTCATCCCTATCGCTTTCTTCTGTATTGTTATTGATCGAATAATGTCATTGTACACCATAACATCTTTACCGCGGCACCAAGTCGGGCGTCGAAAAGTCTTGGCGCCCGGGCGTGTCGACTAGTCGTCTTCGTGTCGACTAGTCGTCTTCGTGTCGACTAGTCGTCTTCGTGTCGACTAGTCGTCTTCGTGATAACAGTGGATATAACACTTAAAATGTTGGATGATGGCCCTTTATAGTACATATTACTATTCTCACTAAATTTTTTATTTACATGCCAAAAAATTGAGTAGCAAGACAAAAATGCATATCACTCACCTGTAATGCTTTTTGTGCAACTTAAAAAGCATTTTCCGTCAATTATTGAGAGATCAGATCGGTCATACTGAGAGGCCTTGGAAATCCAATCTAAGCTAATACAATCATTTGAAGGAACAATGCAAACACAATCATAAGGTGAGGTAAAAACAAAAAATTTCAGGAAGATGCAATTGTGATGATAACCTTCGTTCGCATAATGGACTCTCAGGTAGCTGTTACCACCTTGATCTTGCGAATAGGAGCAACAGAGCAAGAGAAGTAAATTCTTTCCTCATTCTCAACAAAACCATGTATGAGGCATTAATGGCGATATTATTTGCATAAAATTCATGTCTCGTAAACATCATAGCTTGTGATAGAACTGCAAGTTGTTTCATTACTCCTGCAGCTTATTTCAAACCAATGATGGTTAGAACCACCTCAAGGAGTTCTCAGCTTAAATGGTAATCATCTTTCCATCTTAACAGTTCGTATAGAAGCCTCAATTTCATGCTCATGTTCCAGAGCAACATAAACAAGGGAATCCTTAACATCCAACATTTCTATATCCTAGAGTATATACAAATTGCAACACCTTAAAAGAGAATAATTGCAAGTAAATCAGCCTGCAAGCTTCAATGCAGGGAGAGGACGAATAATTCCTAACCTGGAACTATGTAGTCCAAACTGTCAATACAATCATGCACAATACCAGTGTAACATGCTGCAATCAAGTGAGCATAAGAGAGATCACTCGACATGCACTCAAAAATGTTTACACATGTGGTTACGACAAGGTCCATTTATTTGTTATTCATAATATGATAGCAAACAGATTCAAATGAATTGATCAGTATCTTTCAGTATCAAGCAACACAAACAACCCAGTTTTCCTGATAAAGGTTGTTTAAGATTACCCTTGGGAAAAAAGGTTTATTTTTGGTTTCTCGAGTGCCAAGGCTTTTTAAATATAAGCGAAGAGCTAATTCTAGAGAAAGGCAAGATATTACAAGGAACACTACAATCATATTTAATTAGATTGTCTTGGTTATGTTTCCAAAAGTTTAAAAATTGTGATATTAGAGGGACCATAAAGTTATAAAGAGGAGTTCCCGATATATATTATCTAACGAACATTTGCGATTAGCCTAAGTCGGGACCAGAGAAAGGTATTATTTCAGAGACTTTGGTGAATTTAGGGAGTATTACTTTGAAGAGATTATAATGTACAGTAATCAACATAACATAATTGCATGCTTAAAAGAAAAAAATACGCTAAACCTTTGAATTGCTAATAGCTAGGTGATAATTACCTAGTCAAATACCGAGTATACACAACCTTATAAATCTATGGTAATATGTATAAACACACACACCGCGTCTCTTACATATATATACCTCTATTAATTTTCCGGAATGTCTTCATTTGTAATTCCATAATATCACTCATATCATAAACCTTATATGAAAAGCCAGCATAACCTACAAAAGGCCTACAACAAAACTGCTACACACAGATTTGGAAAATGAGACTCTTTTTTAGAAATCAAGGTAGTCATGAAATTACCAAATAGTATTAATTGATTGAGGTAATCTTTTTCCTTTTCTTAATATCCTTTATCAATTAGAATTCCAAATGACATTAAATATAATAAATAAAGAATATTACGTCAATATTTGTGCATTCTTTTTCCAAAACATGTTGGGGAGATACTAATATAAATTGTCTTTTATATACTACAATAAACTCGATTAGAAAAAAGTATTTATATAATATTTTTCATTATTAAATATCCATAATAAGATTTTTTTGTGGTCAAATATTCTTACTAAGACCATGATGGTGTCCAGCTACAACGAACAAGGTTATAATCTCATTGTATATTATTCCCTAATAACCCCCATCTATTCTTTCAAAAAAATTCGAAAAAGAAGCCATGAGTGTTCACCATTCAAGATCAATGAAACAGGTATGTTAACTATGTATCATAAACTACTACAAAGTTATATATATTTTGTCCTAGATATATCAGTTGCGCAAATTAATGTGATTGTGTGTTCTTTAGCAATTTTAAAATAGTTTAATGGATACAGCTAGTTAACCTAGGTCTAATGTAAAAGGGTCATGTTTGAAAATAGTTTTTCACTCACAATTCCTCACACAAATTCTCGATTTATCACTAGATTGTGTGAATACTTAACTAGCGTTACTAAAATAGTGAAAACAGAAAGAAGAATGAAGAATTTTCAACAATGTTTGTATTTATTGGTGTATTCAAAATCATTTATTAGGCGGATAGTGGAATAATGCAAATCCGAATAACCTCTTCTCTCATATAGTTTTCGTGTTAGGCAAGAGTAGTCTTTATCTCTTATTACATAATTTTCCTATTAGCATGCATATAAATTTCTAATATTTGGACTGAATAGTGTTTAGCCCAACAAAAATGACGAAAACGCATTCTAAAAATAATTAAATACGCACACATGTAAAGTATTGCTGGACTACTCACTAACTGATAACAGCGTGCCACAACAATTTTAATCCAGCTGGTCTGTAATAGGTGCTTTATAGAAGTTTTGAAATGGTTCGTCAAGGATTACTTATTTTCATTTTCAGTAACTTACTATTATTTTTGAATCCCTTCAGTATCAAGGCTTTTAGAGAAAACATACCCATATACTTCAGTAGGCATGGTAATTTTTGTGCCTCCACGGATTCACTATTCAAGCTGACCTATAGTCAGTGACTTGGGAGAAAAAGTGAACCATACAGGACTAGTAGCTCGTTTAATAATATTAGTAGTTTATATTCCTTGTATTGTGTGCCGCATATGTTTCTTACATATATAATTATTATTATATAGTGGACTACCTAGTGAGCTTACTCTTATGTTTCCACAGGTTCTGTTCAGATATACCATGGATGCATCTAATCTATCAATTCCTATTCTGCAGATTCATTAGTTATCACTCTACTAATATGACATAAAATATAGTCGGATACATTAGATTTCACTAATTATCTCTATCCAGAACTGAAAATATACAGCATGCTCAACTCATGTTATCATCCTTTACCAAGTACATTTTTATGTCATTTACAGCAAATTGATTATCTTATTTAGATAGTAGCCCTTACCTGTCAGGGATTCCTTTTCAGGAGGAGCGCAGATTCCAGGGAAAGCCAGCTTGGCTCGACTTGTTTCTGGGAAAAACATTCTTTGACATTTGTTCAAATCATGACCTTCTAAAAAATGAGCGGAACAGATACTGCATTAATTGTAACTTAGCAGTCTGTCAGTATTGTATCGCATCAGGTTCACATAGTGGACACAAAATATTGAAGATTTTTCGACATGTCTACAAGGATGTCGTCCCCGTCGAAGCAATGGGGGGTTATATAGATTGCTCCGAGATTCAGGTATGTGCTAAAATTAAATTTTTGCAAACAAAATCTTCGAGTTTATTTGATATCTTCTAAGGGATATGAAACCTTTCATGCCTACTATTATAAAGCTCAAACAGGATACATGTTTAGAGACCTTTTCTTTGCCAGTTTTGATCATGATAAGTTCTATTCTACAGGACATGTACAGTATTCCCCGAAGAGTAAACAAGCATAAACCTTTTAAATACAATACAATTGTACAACACATTAGAATATAATGATCCAAAATACTAAGATTGTGATACAATTGAACCATTTCTAAGAACTACATGAAATTAACAGAAATTTCAACAAAGTATGGATGGACCTATATAACATAACGCCAAAACAAGTAGCTATACAGAAAATAGATATGTTACTATCTACAGAAATAAGTGAGCAGAGGGAAACATTCCCAGGAATATGTACCCTATATTTCATGTTGCTACCCTTAAAAGTATTTGTGCAGAGTCATCTTACGTCGTTTCATAATGTAAAAATAAGTATCATCATGGAATAAAGTAAATTTCTGATAACAATAAGGATGAGGCTAACATATAAAGGAACTATATGGCATTAAGTATGAGATAGTTCTATACAAGGACATCTTCAATAGAGTAGGGCTAAGGTCTTCATGTCTTAACAAATTATTTTTAACATAAGGACCGGTAAAGGTTTCCCCCTTCATATCATGTAAAAGACATAAGGATACTCCCTTAATATAGTACCAAAGAAGGCTTCCCCAGATTACAAGTTAAACTATTAACTATGGTGTCTGGGCCGCGATAATCTATATATAATTATTAATTTTTGCTCCTGGAAGCGTTTAAGGAAAATGCCATTTTGGAAGCTTTTTATTTTCTGATTGCATGATCATTTATTTATTAATTTTTCAGGCATGCATGATCATTTATTATATCATGACAATAGTTTTTTTAATTTTCTTGACTAGTTAAATTATCCATAAGAGCATAACAAATATTAAACAGATTTATCGCACAAACAAAATAAATGATAAAGCTCGGGAGAAAATCTAAACAATAAATTACACATTCTTACAACCTGCAACCAAAATTAAGAAAAACTTACAAGTTGCTTGAGTAGATTTCTGAGCACTTGTGTTTGTGTAAATGGGGAAATGATCAGCCAGGGGCACATCGAATGGGTCAACTATATTCTAATCAAGATCTGGAGGCTTCATCTGCATTTGTGAACAAGTGGAATCTGAATAGTATTACAAAAAATATTTTGCATTGTATGTATATGTATAAATAAATGATTAATGAAAGCAATAAAGGTTATGAAATTAACTTTTACGAAGTTGAAAGGTTTAAAACTCGAGCCTCCCAAGAAAACATAAAACAAAATACGCTTATAGATTATCGAATTGGAGATACCTCACTAGACGTAAGTTAGATTTAATAGGCCTTACCAAATATGAGAGAGTGAGAGAGAGGCTTAAGAATATTATTCTTTGAATTGTTATGTTCAGTAATTGTGTTATTCCCCCGTTTAATCTTGTTCCCATTATGTCGCATATACAAATATCGAACATAGCGAAAATATACACAGCCTATAGTATAACTGCAATAGTCTCCCATGCACTTTTTCCTTGTTTGGCCCTCCCCATCGCCACAATCAAACTCTAGTGAAAGAAATTAGCAGCAAATGTCGAGTCACGTATACTTGAGATCAAATTATGTAAAATTAAAGTTGGGGTATAGTATTCAACAAACAATAGCACTACATGGTCTCTGAAGCCCTATACAAATTTGTTATAATTACTCATGACACTGGGTTTTATGGGTGGTGTTGATGACAGAAATACAAGTGCAACAAGCTAGTGGTTTTGTCTCTGAAGCCTCTGCCACATACTGGTTCTGGTTCCCAGGCAGATGCAGAATATGCATGTGACACCTGTAGGAGGATCCTCAGTGACCCGTCTCAGCATCGCTACTGCAGCCTCACTTGCAAGGTAAGTTATTTATACAAACACGCACATGCAAGGGTTCACTTTTGTCTCTTTATCATTTTACTTTCCATCCATATAGATGCATGTAATTGTTCAATTTAAAGACCAAACCACCTTGTTCAGGTGACAGCATTTTCGAGAAAGGCAAAAAGCTCAGATCCCCCATTTCTTGCCGTCAGAAAAAGAGAAGCGGCAAAAGATGATGAAAATGCAGCTGCCTCCAGCCATCCAACCATGAACGGTGAAGTTGAGGAAGGGAAAAGGAAAAAAAGGAAAGGAACCCCTCAAAGGGCTCCCCTTTTTTGATTTTCTCAAAACTGAAGACATCATTTTTATGATAACCCATGCATCTCATTATAAGACTTCGTAATAAAAGAATATTTGAATGGTTTTATGTTCTGTTAAATGATTTTAAGAACTATGTCACCTTGTATTCACAACTTTCAGCAACTCGTGATTTTTGAAGTTTTCATATTATGGGGCTTGAATACTTTAATCTTTGCAATGTTGCTTTTTGAAAGATACGCTTTTGTTTAGAAGAAATGGAGTAGGCTTGTTTAAATAATAGGTCAAGCATACACTATTTTACTAAGATTTCCTGTTCTTCTATAACTCAATAACTAGATCTGTTCATTATTGTTTTATCTTCTAGGTCCCATTCATATTCATTCTTTTTCATCCACATTCTTCATCTCCCATCTCCTTTTATTTCTCCCCCTCCCATACACTCATTCATTCTTCTTGTTAACACTAATGCAAGACAAATTGCAATTGCAGTCAAAAATCCTGATGCAATAATAATAGTATTTTGCGGGCCTAACACTCCGACCGAGTATTGAATGTTCAGCCTTCCATTTCATGACTTTACATAATTCTTATTTATTGATTATGTGATATAACACTTAAAATCTCAACTCAAAAAGTGTACCCCTTTATATCTTAATTGTAACACACCCAGTACCACATCGAAAGTACCACATCGAAACATGTTAACACTTTAGTTCGGGTAAAGTACTACTACCAAGTGCACCAACAAATCATGATCTTTTCGGGGTCTGTAGTGGTTAGTCGGCTTGTGGATCACCCAAGTTGTTGCATTTGGGTAAGTGTACGTGATGCGGTTTTAGGACTTAAACCAATTTTGAAAAAGGGTCAAAATTTAAACCGGGTTGTCACGTATGGTATTAGAGCCGAATCTCGAAAGTTTAATACATCAAGTTGTTGGAGGTGGGACACAAAGGATGGTGTATCACACAATGAATATAGGTGGAAGGGGGGCACGAAGTCGGACGGTATTATCCTCCCATAATGACCAGAGAAGTACGATCTAGACCTATATAGTATTGGCTATTTGTTTGGCGTGACGAGGTTGTTAGGAATTTAAGTGACTTTGTAACACTCCAGACCACATCGAAACATGCGGAGGAGACTGACTTTAGTACAGTATATAATGTATATAATTATATAATGTATATAATTATATGAGGTAGAGTATTACTACCAAGTGCACCAACAAATCCGTGATGGACTTGTAGATTACCCAAGTTGTTGCATTTGAGCACTCTGGACTTATTTGTGATACGATTTAGGGACTTGACATGATTTTCAAAAAGGCTCGGAATTTGACCCGGTGTCACCTTAATACTTCCCATAGAATTCTCAAATTCCTGTTCATAGTCCAGAGGAAACATGCAACAATTATGAAGTACTCACACATGCTATACTAACCCTAATATTCTCGAGTTATTTTGATCCATTGGTCTCGAGTTATGAACCCCATATTCTCAAAATTCTAAATTTGGTTAGGTAGTAAATTTATCATTCACACATAGCGTCACCGAGCTCCTAGTAAACCATTCTTTGTTTCCAAAAAA
>QRFB01025054.1:0-15766 GCA_008931105.1 Oenanthe javanica | reverse complement strand
TTTCTGCTTTTTGATATTCAAATCTTTAACTTTTACAGTACTATCTTTATTGGTTTAATTAGGTTTGTTTTACTTTATATATTTTGGATGTGTCAAATGTTCGTGGTTTATGTGTTTCAAATTACAAGGTTTAGTAGCTTATTGTGTATATTTACTGTTTCCNAAATTACAAGGTTTAGTAGCTTATTGTGTATATTTACTGTTTCGAACACGGGCACATTTGATTTAGGAGCTGCTGTTTATCCTCATTATCATCATACCAAACGGCACGCTTCTCATATCAAGATTCTACCCCAGACTCCTCACTTCTCCGAACATTGGGTTTCTCATATAAAGTTTTTGTCAACTTGCAAATGTCCTTGTTTTTTACTTATTTCTTGGTAGCCCGTAAAAGTCTGGTCCGTTAAAACTCGTAAATGCCTCTAACTTGGGCGTCTAGGGCACCAGCCTGCAAATAAAATCGTACTACATGAGATATTTTTTTTTTTAAATTTCTATAACGATGAATGGTGCAGTAGAAGATAGCTTTGAGTGGAGGGTAATTTAAATTTGCCTCACAATTAGGATATCGATGAATGATTCAAGGCCAACAAATCAATAGAAAAGCTGATGTTGTTATTTCTAATTAATAGGTTGTTTTAGTCATACCCTCATGTTCACTCCAAACAACCTTGTACAGGTAACACAAGAAAAATTATGTACATGGATAGTATCTACCTTTTCAAAAGCTTCNAAAATTATGTACATGGATAGTATCTACCTATTCAAAAGCTTTGGCATAGATTAACAAGGCAATTGGAGCATTATATATACCAGCACATCCGCAAACGCATAGTATATTGGCCAAAATAATATCTGTCACAATTCATTCCTCATCAGTGAGCAAATGACGTTTTCGTTAAACAGAATATTGGTGTTAACAGTAGCCTGACACAACTAAGTGTAAAACCCGTATTTCATTCTTCAGATTTCCTCATATTTATTGACCTACTATACATGGACATCCAACTATTTAATGTCGTCGTCCACTAATTCTAGTGACTCGTAACTTTGCATATATGTTCAGCATCTGCAACATATTAGAATTAGAGTTCCCATCAGAAACCAACACTCTAATGCAGCCACAAATTCAACTGTATGTAAATAATGATCCCCGACAACTCAAATATATCCACAGTTTCATTATGATAAGTATTAACCACATACCATGATATACAACCCAGACATATAATAATGGCTTTAACATCTGTCCTGTTCAAGGCTGACCATATTCTACTTCCACTTCTTTTTGCATTTGTTTTGTGTTCGCATGCTTAACCCTGTTAACCAACTTCCTTTTCTTTGTTTTAACCTTACATATATGTTGCTAATAACCCATCTGGTTCACTTCCACTCATCATATCAACATGTCGATACCATGTACATCTTCCCGTAGTTAGCCATACTTCCCAAACAGTCTCAAGCTTTATCTCATTTTGCTTGACTTCTCGCAATAAAGTTAGTATCTCTCAAATCTGAATTGTACCCTGCTTTTGTCAGATTACTCAGATTTCATGCCAACTCTATAACTGACATCAAAGTCCACACGAAATTGGTCATATGTCTAAATTCAGTGTGAATTAGACTCCACAAGTTCATTAAACTTGCTTAGAATTCACAAAAGCACCAGAATAAACTTCTTTCTTAGTTCTAGTATATAGTTATATCTAAAGTTGTTAAAATATATCATGATGAAACTTACTAGTATCTTTGAAATGCTTTGTCTATGTGCAGGTCATACTTTCATACTACTCATAATTTTGAGTAAAAAAAGTTTTAATATTTATCAGGAAGAGGAACAAGATTGGTTTATATTTATTATGCAACAAGTATTTTAGTTTCTAATTTCTTAGTCAAATGTTTACTTAATTGTAACAGATAGAAGTTGATTCCATAAAACCTCCCACTTGATTGTCGTCTAAAATGATAAAGACTTTTGCTCTTCCCTGCAAAGTATGTATTTGTTCCTTTACATTTACCTTGTACAGTTGTACCATTGAACTCACATAATTAAATTACTGTTTAAAACCATTTATTCTCTTTCATCTGTGTTATGAAAGTATCTATGTGGTGTACGTATTTTATTAACCTCTGATATAAGCTTATATTACTGTTATAGCCTTATAGGCAAAATCTGCCCACCCCCCTGTTTTTTATCTGCATCACTCAATAACCTTGTCTACAGTTCTGGTTATATTTCAAACAGAATGTGTGGAAAAACCTGATCACAAAAAGTAAATTTTATATACATTTTTAAGTTGAGACCAAATATTAAAGTTTCACACACAATTGTTGTGATATAGGCAGCGAAGTTCCCTAGTGGCAAAGTTGGAAAGCTTAACCAGGTAAAAACAAGCAGAGCAAGGATGGAGCTCTCTATAACCAAACCTGATGATTGGCATCTTCATCTTCGTGATGGTGACCTTCTTGAAGCTGTTGTCTCTCATAGGTTACTTGCTTAAATCTAAAAGTTCATTACATATACTGCTCTTGTACTATTATGACTATTCTTCTATATTGATAAAGTATAACCAATAGTTACAAATACTTTTAAATTTAATGTAATGTTTTTCCTCCTTTGTGGCACTTATAACAGATTTTATAATTTTAAGTTGACACTATTTATTAACTTAATAGTGATTTACAAGTTTCGTTAGTGGTCGTGTATTTGATTGTAATAATCGGTTCTTATTGTATCCGTATGTACAGTGCACAAAATTTTGGAAGGGCAATAGTCATGCCTAACCTGCGACCTCCCATAACAACAGCAGCGGCTGCCATGGCATATCATGAATCCATCCTTAAAGCATTGCCTAGCGGCAGCAATTTCACGCCTCTTATGACACTGTATCTGACAGATTCGACAAGTCCCAGTGAAATCAAACTAGCAAGTGAGTCCAATATTACGCTAGTGTACTCCCAAAAAATTAAATTCTTTCGCTTCATGCTTTGATATTGTAATGATACTCTAAAGACCGGGGCTTCATCTAGGCTACTTATAGTTACTTATAAGGTATAAGCCTGGTATAATCTGCATAAAAGATTTGGCTCTTTCTCGCCATATTGTGTGTGGAAAAAAGCACGCATGATCTAGAAATAAGGTGCTATCTTAAAGCTTTGATGATCTTGACTACCTAAAGATGGAAAAGGATCAGTGGCTGTTCTTTTTTGTTTCTCTGTGAAAATGTTGAGCTACATTTGGATTTAGTTTCGTTGACAATTATCAAGCTAGATATAGTTAATATCAGCAAGAAATACACCCCCGATAAAGATGTCTAAAAAGCTAAAGCAAAACATTAAATGAAGTTCTACTTCTACCTGCCTTTTGCAGTTGTGGTTTATTTTAGGTTTTAACTACTATTCTTAGGAGAGAGTGGGATCATTTTTGCTGTGAAGCTGTACCCTGCTGGAGCTACAACCAACTCACAGGATGGTGTTACTGATCTATTTGGGAAATGTGCTCCAGTGCTAGAAGAAATGATCGACCAAAACATGCCTTTACTGGTATTTTTTTAAATGGCTGTGAAGGAATATTTTGTATGCTGTATAAATAGTACTGGTTACGTCTGTTGATAATTGTTTTAGCTACTTGCATGAAGTTAATCTATGCTTTATCAATCTACGTATGTTGATCTCTTTTTATTCTCTTACAAACATTTTAGCAAGAGATCTGTCAGATTAAAATGCAAGCAGGCTTACAATCGAAATGTAAATTTAGATAAAGTAGTTTTTGACTTGTTAGTACAACTGTTGAGTGTTATATATGTATGCGGTCTTGAGTACAGGTTATTATTGATTTTCTTATTAACTGACATCCCTTACTGATAATCTTGTCTCTCTTTCCTTTTCTTCCATTAAGTGCTCTTTATTTTTGTCTATTTTTGTGTGCACCAAACTGATGCAATCTGCTGCATTTCCAGTCTTAAAAGAAACCTGGTCTCCTAGGCGAAAAAACCAAAGCTATATAAAACATTGATGCTATTATAATGTACAATAGCGAAGAAATTTACTTGAATACATAACTGCTGATGTATAATAATTTAGGATTGTATCAAATTGCCAGATTTATAGCTTTACACGATATATTTTTGGAGTTCTCATCAAGTAAGGTTTTGTGGGAGTAATTCGTTGTTCTTGCATATGTACTATATTGTTCATAGTTTGGCATCCAAACTAACTAGTGGTTGCCCCAACTATGCAATATTACAAAAACTTTCATAATTATGATGAGTTTAGAAGCATCATATGAGATTATTAGTTAAATTTGTTTTTATGAAATTAGTATTGTCTCCATAGCTACAAGTTATTAAAGNAAAACTTTCATAATTATGATGAGTTTAGAAGCACCATATGAGATTATTAGTTAAATTTGTTTTTATGAAATTAGTATTGTCTCCATAGCTACAAGTTATTAAATATAAATATTGTTGTATGTGAAATTTTACCACTAGGTCCATGGTGAAGTTACAAATCCGGATGTTGACATATTTGATCGTGAAAAGGTCTTCGTAGACACTGTTTTGAGACCCTTAATACAAAAGTTTCCACGGCTAAAGGTAGTAATGGAGCATGTTACTACCNATCCGGATGTTGACATATTTGATCGTGAAAAGGTCTTCGTAGACACTGTTTTGAGACCCTTAATTCAAAAGTTTCCACGGCTAAAGGTGGTAATGGAGCATGTTACTACTCTGGATGCAGTTAAATTTGTTGAGTCATGCAATGAAGGTATCTTACATTTAGTTGTTTCTTTACCCTAGTCTTTGCTATTTTTATCATATAATTGGAGTAGAAAATAGTTTTACTAGACATAGAAAAAGTTAAAAATAGCTTTGTATATTTGTTTTGACATTTAAAAATTCTTTTTACTTGTCCAAAAAAGTGTAAAAAGTATGTTTGATTTTTAAGCTTNTTGACATTTAAAAATTCTTTTTACTTGTCCAAAAAAGTGTAAAAACTATGTTTGATTTTTAAGCTTTTTGCCAGGGCATGTTGCTGCAACTGTTACCCCACAACATCTTGTTCTCAACAGAAATTCTATCTTTCAAGGAGGATTGCAACCGCACAATTACTGTCTACCAGTACTCAAAAGAGAGATCCATAGTATTTTTCTCCCCTCCACTTTTAGTAAAGCTTACCAGAAAATTAGAAACTCACTTATAGGGTCGACTATTACTGTTATCTTCTAACCAAAATGAGCAATTTATTTGAAGATGTGGCCATTAACTACTATGTTAATGATTCGATTATCTCACATTGTATTATTTAGTTGCTCGATTAGGTTTACATATTTCTTATCTGATATCATTGTGCATTGTTGATATGGGAAACAAATTATGTATCATCAGCCTTGAGTTCTTGTGAAATCGAGTATGACTTTTTGGTGGATAATAGTGGAGCCTATAGTAAGAGAACTTTACAAGCTAGAGAATAAAGTTGGAATAGCCTTGACGTGGCCACGAAAACATGTGACTTGATACCTTATGTAAAAGAAGTATAACAACGATTTATCCGGTTGAAAAGTTGTTAAAACCTTGACTTTTTTAGATGTAAATAAGCTAAATTACAAATTGTTTAACATAAATACTTACACAATCATTTATGGAGTTACTTTTTTTGATATCATAGCTACTTGAGGAATTCTTTTCTGTGTAAAATGTGTTATGGAAAGTTCTACTTGAGGATACATTACCTAACATGTTCAAATGATAGTTTATTCCTTTTATACATCTGTACTTTATTGATATATAAGTCTCTTTATTTCTTAGTTTTTTTATATAATATATTTTACCTATAGGACAGGCTTTAGTGGCAGCTGTGACAAGCGGTGATAAAAGATTTTTCCTGGGAACGGATAGTGCACCTCACGAGAGACAAAAGAAGGAATGTGTTTGCGGGTGTGCTGGCATATATAATGCTCCAGTTGCCTTGTCAATCTATGCCGGGGTTTTTGAGAAGGTAGATACTATCCATGGGTTTTCTTGCGCAACCTGTACATGGTTGTTTGGAGTGAACATGGGAGTATTACTAAAACAATTAATTAATCAAGCATAACAACGTCAATGTCCATTTTGGATATTATGAAAATTATTCTTTGCAATTTCAGCTTTTCCCTTGATTTGTTGGCCTTAGAATTATTCATCGATATCCTAGTTGAGGCAAATTTACGTCACCGTCCACTCAAAGCTATGTTCTACTACATTTGTCGCTATAGNGGAATAGCCTTGACGTGGCCACGAAAACATGTGACTTGATACCTTATGTAAAAGAAGTATAACAACGATTTATCCGGTTGAAAAGTTGTTAAAACCTTGACTTTTTTAGATGTAAATAAGCTAAATTACAAATTGTTTTGACATAAATGATTACACAATCATTTATGGAGTTACTTTTTTTGATATCATAGCTACTTGAGGAATTCTTTTCTGTGTAAAATGTGTTATGGAAAGTTCTACTTGAGGATACATTACCTAACATGTTCAAATGATAGTTTATTCCTTTTATACATCTGTACTTTATTGATATATAAGTCTCTTTATTTCTTAGTTTTTTTATATAATATATTTTACCTATAGGACAGGCTTTAGTGGCAGCTGTGACAAGCGGTGATAAAAGATTTTTCCTGGGAACGGATAGTGCACCTCACGAGAGACAAAAGAAGGAATGTGTTTGCGGATGTGCTGGCATATATAATGCTCCAGTTGCCTTGTCAATCTATGCCGGGGTTTTTGAGAAGGTAGATACTATCCATGGGTTTTCTTGCGCAACCTGTACATGGTTGTTTGGAGTGAACATGGGAGTATTACTAAAACAATTAATTAATCAAGCATAACAACGTCAATGTCCATTTTGGATATTATGAAAATTATTCTTTGCAATTTCAGCTTTTCCCTTGATTTGTTGGCCTTAGAATTATTCATCGATATCCTAGTTGAGGCAAATTTACGTCACCGTCCACTCAAAGCTATGTTCTACTACATTTGTCGCTATAGAATTTTAAAAATATTTCTCTCATGTACTTCGATTTTATTTGCAGGCTGGTGCCCTAGACAAGCTAGAGGCATTTACGAGTTTTAATGGACCAGACTTTTACGGGCTACCAAGAAATGCATCAAAAGTGAAGCTGAGCAAGACACCATGGCAGGTTCCGAAGTCTTTTAGTTATGTCGCAGGTGAAATCATTCCAATGGCTGCTGGTGAAACACTTGAGTGGTTAGCGCAATGATCCTGTAAGATGGAGAAGTTGATTCATCCTAGTTACTGTAATAAGATGCTAGAAGTGTCTAGGCTTGGCATAGCTCTGGTATTTGTTACAATAATGTATTTCTGAAATAGTGCACATTTAAATCTTTATCATTTTAAGAAAAGGAATTTTTTTTGATGTGCTGAACTATTTGTCCTGTTGAAATAATAAGCTTTATCCTTGTGATTGTAACTTGTAGTTCTGAATATGTAGTTATGATAAGTGGTTTAGTACCACAATT
Source organism: Oenanthe javanica (assembly GCA_008931105.1). Taxonomy (NCBI): domain Eukaryota; kingdom Viridiplantae; phylum Streptophyta; class Magnoliopsida; order Apiales; family Apiaceae; genus Oenanthe; species Oenanthe javanica. Next base: position 8,243 of record QRFB01025054.1, on the reverse strand, counting down.
TTATATGGAATATAGTTTTCACAAAATATTTGATGCACACTAGATACATGGATCCTAAAAGCTAAAATTCTGTCGACATACAAGTACAAAAATTCTTTTGAAGTGAATTTTACTGAAAACAGAGCAGGAAAGTACGACTCGTTTGATGCGAGGACTTTGCAGTTTTGTGGTTATTTTGATGCGGGTGCTGCTGGTAGAGAGGTTAATGTATGGTTTATGAGAATGGAAAGATTGATTAGATATTTGTAATGTGGGAACATTGGCTCTTATCACGAGGGACAGCTACTAGCTACTTGCATCTGCATTTGGTTGATGCCCGGACCAGGGAGGACTCAAAGTCTCAAATGGACTGGTGAACCCCCCCTCCCCCCCCCACTCTCTTGTCAAACTTGGTTCCTTATCTGGTTCATTCAAGCATCATCATATATCGCCCTAAATAGTCTTACTGGGGGCCCATTAACATGGTATTTCTGAAAAAATTCGTAGTACAACTACAATGTAATAATAGAAACAAAAAAATGCAACCGTCCCAAATATGACATGTATTTTAAAAACTACAATTTGGTCAGTTAGGTATTACTATCGTAGACTGTAGCAACAATTTTTTACTGAAAAACACGTAGAGAGACGTTTGGTAAAATTCAAAAGCTACTGTCTGGAAAGTGTTGTTGTTAGAGAAATGAGGTCCCCATACTTTTAGAAAAAACTGTTTTTTAGTTTTTGCAGAAAATAATAGCAAGTTTCAATATCAAACTTTCCCGAAAACATTAATTTTTTATATTATATCTCAAATTATGCATAAATAAAAAAATTACAAAACAATCAACAAAATTTTTTAATGACACTTTTTTTACCCACATTTTTCTCACAGTACAGCAGTTTTGAATAGTGGATAAGTTATATACGGATGAGTTATATACAACAGCTTTTCGATAAACTAATAATTAAGTATACAATTATTTCAATATTGTATTTTGATATTAAATAATATAAATGAACAACAGTATGTTTTCAATTTAATAAATAAACGATCTCAGATAAATAAAAAATATTGAGGCTATTTGGCTTTTTTCATAAGAAGTTTATATAAAATAGATTATAAATATTTTTGAACTTATAAATTATTTATTAAATAAATTAAACGAGCCTATCATCTAGGAATTTTAAAACTACACTACATTCGATTTATAACCGATTGAAGGGAAGTAGCCTAAGGTATTTTGCAATGGCCTAAAATGGGTCTGAAATATAAGTATAGGTGCTATATAGAAATACCAGGTCCGAAATGTTGATAACTCAATTCTCTTCCTGGGAAGTTTTAGTGCACTAGGATAATCCATTCTTTAGCCCAAACAGGCGTACAAAGTATTGTCATTCAAGATTTAAAAGTTTTATATTAAATTAAATAAAAAATTATTGAAATAATTTTTTAAAAAATATTATAAAGATGATATGAATGTGAGATTTTTTTTAATGATTTGCCATTTTTTTTTGACAATTCCTATTGAAAATGCTTAAGTAATAATAATAAAAAAACATTATAAATGATAAAAAAGTTATATTTGAAAAAATAAAACAAGAGCGAAATTTTCTATTGCTCGAAGTGGGTTGTGACTTTGTGTCTCGTATGTATTTAAAACGCATAATTAGCATGAAATCCAAGTGAGATAGGAGGACTAGTTGTGCGTTGTCAAATTGCAGCCTGTTGTGTTTCGTTGTTGTTGTGTTGTCTGTCAACTTTCAATTTGTTCATTGTTGTTGTTATTCATTGTTTTGACAAGACACATAACTGTGAGAATTGAATCATTCAATGTATCACAATAATCTTAATGGGCAATGTGCAATGTGCAATGTGCAATGTGCAGTGGGCACTATTTTTTTCACTACTTGAATCATCATCGGCTTATGGTCAATTTTTCCCGACTCAAGTTTTTACATTGTACGTACTGGCGGCTATTTATTTTATTTATGTCAAATATGGTATAAATATCGGAGTTTTTATGTGGACTCGGGTTTATATGTGTTTCATTTTTTGGGCCACAGAATAATATAATGCACTTAAATATTTTGGTTATATTAACATGCTGAAATTGTTGTAAAAAAAATGGTGAATGAAAGAATCGGAAGCTTCTTGTTTTTTGAAAAAATAAGACATGTTATTTGCATTTCATTTCATTGTTCTATAAGTAACGAGAAAGTCATAAAATGCCTAAATAGAATGAGCAAAAAGTTTATAATGCACACAATTATTTATCAATAATTTCAAGATAAAATTATATTGCATTTATCAATAAAATTATTCAATTTTAGACGGCTGTATGCTTTCAACAAATTCAATCATTACGCCGTACGCTATTTAAAAAAACCAATAGTAAATTAGTAACATGGAAATCACTATGAATTACAACAGTGAATATAAAGAATTCACATATTTATTTTCTTTAGACAATGTGCACCGTTAACTTTGAATGAACTCAGATTAAAAGCAAAAGTGAAAGCAATACTAGTGAGACCACAATAGTACATAGTAAAGTTTGAACGTAACAATGCAGGTAGAAACATGGTTCTAGAAGTCAGTGATTGATTGATTAAATTTTTGATTAATTATTTTAATTAATATCCGATTTATCTGATTAATTCATATTCCGTGTTTCATCGGAGAATCCCTGGGTTACAGTAATCATGTTAATACAGTATCTGCGGATATTAAAGTACTTGTGCAAAAACAATAACAGATTATCCTTAAGTATTTGCTTAAGCATGTGATTAGTTTATTTAACTGTAAGTAATCACCTATAAATTATTTATTATACTAATTTATTGTAACTGATCATCACTTGTATAATTAAACACACAATTAATTTAGTATATATATCCTTATAATACACATTTTATAAAGAGAAGATCGAGTTGCATATACACAGGTAGTTGACAAAAAAGAAGTAACATCAGATGAAGAATTCTAGCTAACAAATTATAACTCAACGGAACAAAATTTTAAAAATGCTTTTACTTTCTTGTTCGAAGTACTGAGGTCCAACTTTATATCTCGAATCTTTGTTTATCCAACTAGCCTGGTAGAGGATCAGTTCAAGAGGATCAGACACTAGATCGACACATGTTCAATTATCCTATAGGCTAGAGCTATAGAGTTAGCAAAAGTGGAACCCTTATTAATTTGCGAACCAACGAAAACCATTATTCACACCCAACCAGCTGAGAGATACATAACAGGCCCATAAATTTGCAAACCATATTTTTGTATCGTTTATATGAACCAATTAAACAATTAAATTACATAAAATAAAATAAATTATGAATAGTTAACTTGAACAACGAAAGTCCTCGTTGCTTTATCTATATATATAAATCCGTTGTTAACCACAGAAATTAAACCAAAATGGCTTCCTCAACTTCTGTTTCTCTATGCTCTCTACTCTCTCTATTGCCCATTCTTCTACTGCAGCTTTCGTACTTGTATGTTTCAGAAGCACAAAGCACACCACCTATAGTTAAGGGACTGTCATTGACTTTCTTTGATACTACTTGCCCAAGATTGGAATCCATTGTTAGGAAGCAACTCGAGAAAGACTTTGCCGAAGATATCGGCCAAGCTGCTGGCTTACTTCGCATGCACTTCCACGATTGCTTTGTTCAGGTCTGTTTCTTTGTGTACCAAAGATAACCCTTTTGTTCCTGATAAATCGGTTTCCTAACATCTCGAGGTTTTAGAAAAACTGGTAACTTAACATTACTCTAACTAATCTCGATAGTATAAATCACCAGTTGTAGCTACACATTCCTCGTAAAACATGTTAATGGACAATCATCGGCACCATATATTAGCTAGCAACTCTCTATGTTCAGATTTCACTTGCTATAGATAATTAGTAATAGTGCAGCTAACTCAAATGATAATTTCTGACGTAAGTAAATTATCGATCTGCAGGGATGTGATGCATCTGTATTGCTTGATGGTTCGGCCAGTGGACCGAGCAGCGAGCAGCAAGCACCTCCAAATCTGAGTCTAAGGCCCAAGGCATTCCAAATCATCGATAATATCCGCAGACAAGTGCACAGGCGTTGCGGTGCAATTGTGTCATGCGCCGACATCACCGCCCTCACAGCCCGTGATGCAATTGTTTTGGTACAACACTTAAAACCCTTTCTTACTGAATTTAAATATCATCACATGAAGCTTGCCTGAATTCAAGTGTAAATGGTCCCTTGTCATCTGTGAATTATTGCAGTATTAAATTTTCTAGTTGGGTGGGCTGTGTTCAGCTTTATGACTAACACATGGAATGTGTTCTAAAGTTTGCCAGCCACTTGAATTTTTTATGCCTTTTTGAGACCCCCATGGATGCACTATATATCTTATCCGAATCTGTGACACATACTAAAGATCCCAATGTAGAGATTTCCCCCTCCTGTCTTAAATTAATTTTCCACTTTTTCTTCTACGTATATTTTTAATTGTCTGCATTGAACGTATAATTATATAAATTATTTTTAAAAATTTTGTTTTATAAATAATTGGGACGGAGGGAGTACATAGTTGGCAAATGACACGTTCTACCACAGTTTTCCTAATTTAGTGCAAGCTAGAAAATGACACCCGTTGTGCCTCTATTTTGCATAATTAAGGCCATATATTTCCCATTCTTCAACAAAATGAAATATTGACATTCAGTTGACTAACTTATAAAGTTTATTCAGACAAACCTCAGGGGTCGAATAGCGTCATTTACGTAGCCGTTTTGAGGCAGTACAAATGCAAATATCTTGTATCAATCTCATTGTCCTAGTATTCACACTCTGCTTGTGTTAAAAAATATTATAGAGATAAATATTGAAAATTTGCTTATTGTTATTTATATTTCAAACACAATCTTACAATTTGGTCATTATGATAAATTAGTCCGGTGGCCCAGACTACAAAGTACCACTGGGAAGACGCGATGGCCTCAACTTTGCAACAAGAAATGCCANCTGTGAAAGGAGCTAATTAGTTTACTTTTGTTGTTTCTTTTTCTTGCAGAATGAATACTTTTCATTTTATCATTGGCGATTCTGCATGTTTTAGTGGATTAAATATGTTTTTTTTTTCTATTTTTATTGATGTACTCATAAAAATAAATAAAATTATATAGTAAATGATCATAATAATGAAACCAAATTAGCAGGACAACGGGAGTAGACCCTCAGTTCTATCAAAATGTGTTCTTCTTAAAAGAAAGATGAGTTGAATCTAGTTTTAAATGAACAGAGTGCTTCTAACTCTAATTTACTTTTGAATTAAATATAATTAGTTGAGTAAAATTAAACTTTATGAAACTCTTCCAAGTCAAATTGATTAACTTGTTACAAATATAAAAGATCGTGTTGTATATTGTCTTGAACTAATTTTATCTTATAAGAATTTAATAGCAAAACAGCATATTAATTAGGAATCCAAGAAAGTTGATTTGATATCAGCGAGCAAGTCACAACTTATGAGTTGATATCGATCAGAAAATCGCCGTTACTTGATTTTGAACATTTTTTTCTGAATCGATTCAAAGTTAATTTAATATTTTAGGATTAATTTTAAAACTGATTCAAAATTTAATTTTTTAACTTTAGTTTGTAATTTAATTTAATTGCGCTAAATTATTAGTGTTTCACGATCTTGTAACACCTGAAACATAGTTTGGATCTCATCAATTTTCTTTACCAAACCGGCATAAATGGCTAATGTAATTGATGCCGAGATTGACATGGTTTTGTTCGTGATTTAGCCCGGCCTTCAGGAGCGATCATCATGTCGAAATTTTAATTTGAAAATAAAAACAAGCCTGCGTCAAAATCTCATCTCAATTCTGTCTCCAATATCAATCCGTTTTTGCTATCTATTTTTTACATTTTCATTGTTTGTGTTTGGATTAAGCTACGCCCATTTATATTATCGTCAAGCATACCCACCATGAAAAAATTTAATTAATTTATTAAATGAATGGATGGAATTTAGTAATGCAACTGTTGTTTATTAGTCCGTCAATAAGAACAAAATTCATCAATCCGTTAACTATTTTGTAAATTTTTATCGGAGTAATCGATGGTTTTCAATTTACATGTTTATCAAAAATATATTAAAATAAATAATTAGAATAAAATAAATAATATAATATATAATTTTTATTTCAGTGAATAATAATTGAAAAATTAACAGAGTTTAACTATTGTATAAAAAGGATAAAAAAGTAATCTCTATTTGAATAGGAATCAACTCCATTAATTTAATTGATAGATGGATAGATTAATGGAGTGTAAGGGTGCCTATCCTCTTGTGCTTTTTTCTTTATATGCGAGTTGAATTGGATTTCGGGACTTCTATCTTAAAATGTTACTAACCTTAATAATTAAAATTTTAATTATAAATAAAATAATTGATGCCGAATGGTGCAAATTATTAATGGCTATTACCTTTTTTCTCTTTATAGGAGGTGCAAGGATAACACTACTTTAAAGGTTAAAAGTGAACATTTTTGGACATTTCTTTTGTAGAATTAAATGTGATTAAATCAATGTCTTATAGAAATATTAATGATATACAATCATAAAGAATAAAGGATAAAGAATGTAAGATATGCGACTGTGCACATGATTTTTAAGACGCTAACCATTACTAATAATTTTCAAATGGCTAGGCTCCAAAATGATGTTGGAAGAAATAAAGATAATAAAGTTTATTATAATATGAGAAAATGAGAATCTTTAAAGATGCTCCTAACTTACGAAATACATCGTCGTCATGATGTGATATATCATCATATCACGGGATTATAAGGAAATCAACCACCGAGACACCAGGGCTCTCTCGATTTCTAATTAAGCGGGGATCTCTCGATCTCTCCTCTGTATATATATATAAGAGAAAAAAGAACCCGAGGTTGACCTCAACAAATTTCCTAAGATAATAAAATGTTTTAGTATAAAATTTTAATGACAAATTTATAATTATACATAATATTATGAAATTACAATAACATCATCGTATTTTAATATGAGATTTGAGTATAATTTCAGGGAAATTATGTGAGTTCGACTTCACGATTCTCAATATATATATATATATATATATATATATATATATATATATATATATATATATATATATAAGTTCAGTAGCGGAACCAAAATTTCAAGATAGCCGTGCCTCAAAATTTTAATATAAACAAAATTTTCTTTGTTCAAAAAATTCAAAAACTCATTGTGACCTTAAAAATAAGGTTCATGTTGTAAAATAGGGAATCATAACTAAATCTACATGCAAACGTTTGTAAAACTTAACATCTATCTCGTACCATTGTTATCTTATATATAGGAAAAATATGTGATAANAAACGTTTGTAAAACTTAACATCTATCTCGTACCATTGTTATCTCATATATAGGAAAAATATGTGATAAATTTTGTTTTTGATTTTTAAATATTTGAAATTTTCTTATACCTGGTTGTGAAATCAGGAACACTTCTAATATTTTTTTCAACTTTTTAATTGTTATAAAAATATAGATAATATACCTCTTTGACTTCAGAAAATGACACTATAAACAATATGTCTCCCTGATACATAACATAGTCCAAGCGAATCCACTTAAAATCTTTACTGAACCATTATCGGACCGGGTATCATATTAGCAAATTAAATAAACTATTCATGAGCTTAATTCGCATAAAAAATGAGAAAAATGAGAAATTACAATCCATTTTTTTGAAATACCACGAGAGTAATATAGTGATATACTTTAACCAATCATAATGCATAAATCAATTTAATTGAAAATTTATTTTAGTTTTATTATATATTACTTCTCTGGAAAACTGTAATCAAACAGTTGTAAAATAAGGAATAAAATCAAGAAATTTGAATAAATGTATAAAATCTTTTTTGTGAGAATTGTAATTTAACTATCTAATTAAGAAGGATGTGATAGCATGAGAAATAATGACAACTAACAAGTAACAGAATCATAAGTAGATGCATTAAAATTATAAAAAATAGAAATTATTATTTAACAAGAGTTTTAAAATGATAAAAAATAAAAAAATTTATATTGATTATTTGACTCTAGCGGGATTCCGCCTCCCCGATTCCGCCCCGTAAAAGTCAAAATACAAGTAATCATAAGTTAGAAAGGTTCTTGGAATACAGTAATTAGCAAAAAGTAAAAAAAGGGTAAGAAAGAAGTCTTTTGAA
>QRFB01025053.1:0-15766 GCA_008931105.1 Oenanthe javanica | reverse complement strand
CATGGTCTTAGCCATCTTCACAACTATTAGTATTCTTCCTAATTTTATACTCATTTGATTATTGTGTAATCTCTTCTTCTGTTTAAATTTTTCTACTTGTGTGGAACTTGAGCCTAAGTCAACTGTTTCTACAAAGTCCAACAAGTCTGATGAGGCGCAAATTAAATTTGATAAGTAGCTTGATATTTTCTTGTGAAGGTCTGTTTGACAAATTGTACTTATCTCTTTTATTTTTATTGCTACATATCATATATTCTTATNTACATATCATATATTCTTACAGGTTTTTTATATGACTTTCTTGTCTGCGATTTTAGAACAAAATTTAAATTTTAAAAATATATGTTTTTAACTCTGGTTACATGTATGAGTGCAGATTACATATAGGAAAACACTAAAGAGGTTGAATGTATTTATATATGATGAGAATTTGCACTTTATTATGGATGAACTGAGAGACATGATTACTTATATCTTTGGTTTACCAAAGTACACAGANACTCTGGTTACATGTATGAGTGCAGATTAAATATAGGAAAACACTAAAGAGGTTGAATGTATTTATATATGATGAGAATTTGCACTTTATTACTTGAGATATTGTTGTATATTGATGAAGATGGGAAATTGATTAATAATAATACTTGAATATGGATATTTACGAATATATGATACATTTGCATTATATTTTCTCTTGTTTAAGCCACATTCTTGAAATTATATAATTTGTATAAAAATATCAAGGAAATTTATTACGCTAACATTTATATTGTTGTAAATAAAGACAAAATATATTATATTAAATAATCAAATAAAACATAGCGTCATAAATAATATTTCCAAAAAGTATAATATATTTCCTCTAGGGCTCCTACACTAACATGATGATGTAATTATATAAATTAATATGGATGTATTTGTTTACATATAATCCTGAAAATTTAAATGTGTAATTGAATTAGATCGTTAAGGAAATTTTTTGAAATTCAGACTCAAACTTTTATAGAAAAATCTTATTATTTACAATTTAAAAATAATCAAGTTGAGTTTTTTTAATATATTGAACTCGAGTTTGATTGTGCTTCATATCGAGTAATTTAATTCGTTCATAAATATATTTACTAAAAATTGTTATATTATATGATTCTTTTTAAATGAAAATTTATACGAACTGAACGGCTGCATTTAAAGACATATATGTAACATAGGAAAAATAATTCAAAACAAGAATAAGACATGTAAATAATGTGAAATAAACATAGGAATCTTGAAGATATGAAGACATGACAAAGACAATTGATCAAGTGGGCATCTACATTCTTGAAGAATTAGCTCACTAAAAGAATCTCATTAATATATTCATTGATTAGTGAAGAATAAAGATTGAAGTATTCAAGAATGTAGAAGTAATGAAGAATTTGTCTAAGTACCAAAATATTCTATTGTACTCACAATGATTGTCTAAAATTATTGTTGAAGCAGGGAAGACTGGTTAAAGTGGTAGTGGTTGAACATTGAGGAGGGAAGATCTAACCCTTTGTTAGGAATAAGGAGTCTCATCAGTTTACAGAGGGGGGTGAATGTATACTTCAAGACTTTTACTCTTCTTATGATAAAACTGTGATGAACTTTTAGATTGTTTGTTTTAAGGGTTTATTGAAACAAGCTTGGTATTTTTCAAGAACATAAAGCAATAAGTAATAAAACACCAAATGTAACTTTCAATCTAATTGTATTAGAATGAATCTTTGCTACAATCTGAAATTCAACTTGAATTTCAGCTTCTTGTTCTAGGAAGATTATAAATGTATGAATACGCTTTTTAAAACTCTTTCAAAGACACTGTCAAATGAGGCTGTGCATAAAATATATAGACAACATGTCATCTGCGTATGCTCACATAAGACAGTTTAGCTAAAACTAGAAATAGACAAGAAATACTTTACATTTGACTAATATCTATTTCTAGCTAACACTATTTTGACAGTCTGCTACGTTCAGCTTTATATCTTCTGTCACTTGTCTTACATATCTTCTCAGCTTTATTGTAGTCTTGTCTCTATCTTCACAAGCTGACTTGTCCTACAAAGACAGAGCTGTAAGCTATTTTATTCTTCTGCAATTCTCCTTAAAAATAGCTCTTTAGAACAGTCGAGTACTATGTTGAAATTGCTTCGAGAAGTCATGGTGATGGACTTCTCGATTGAGTACTAGCTGTGACTTCTCGATTATTCCTTGAATGGCTGACTTCTCGAATGTTTAGACTTCTCGATCGCATACTGTATTTGATGACTTCTCGATTAGACTAGACTTCTCGAATAAACGCTTTGAAACTGAGACTTTTCGATTGGTTCAGCTCTACCACTTCTCGAATACTCCTTTTGCTAACATCTCGAATTGATTTTCTGGACTTCTCGAATGTGTAACATTTCACACTACTCGATTGGCTTCAATATCTTGACTTCTCGAATGGATACTTCTCGATCGAATACTGAGTCAATGAGTGTTTTAAGACATTGCTTCAATTTCTTGATTTTATCATTCTCAACTTCCTTCCTTATCACTCCATTAACAATAACTTTTACAAACATTCTTCTTGGAGATTTGGATTTAGGGGCTATATCAGTTTCAGAAACTGTTGGGACCACACTAGTACCCTGGAATTTGGTAGGTGTACTAAAGTAAACACCAACAGCTTCCTGCTTAGAAGGCTTATTTCTTTGATATTTCTTCTCCTTTTCAGAATCTTCTCTCTTCTTTTTATCCACACACTCCTTTTTCTTATCTTCTTTCTTTCCACCCTTATCACTCCTGGACTCAGGCTTCTTGTCATTCTTGTCTTGATCCTTGTCCTCATCATCCTTTTTCTATTTCTTCAGCTCCTCACTTGCAAAGTCAAACACTTGGTCATTGATAAACTTCTTCATCTTCTCCACAATCAAATTAGCTTCCACTTGCTTGACCTTTTTCTTTTCAATCAACTCAATTAGGTTTATGATTTGACTTCTGCTTCCTAAATTAATATGTTGAGGAATTTTGAAGTGAGCAAGTTTTTCTCCTCTTGCCATGTACATTACTCCATCTAGGTTGCAGTATGTCTCAAGAAGAGCATTAGGTAAGAGAGGACCCAATATCTGATTTTTCAACTCTTCATCCTCCTGAGTAACTAATTCCATTGCTTTGTACAGGCATTCCAGCTTAGTGTAAGATAGTCTTTGGAATAATGCAACAGGGACCTTGAAATAGCCAGACTCCATCTGCACTATTGGTTCCTTAAACATCTTGTCATTCTATTCAAACTTGACTCCCCTTACTGCAATAATAGCATTGTCAAGCATCTTCTTGTAGCTCTAATGGTTTCCCATGACTTGCTTTTTGATATGATGCAAAAGGTCCAAGAAGTCTTTATCAACATTGGGCTTTAAAATTTCTCCTCTAAGTTTCCTCATAACAGCCTTTTGCCTTTCAGCCTCTATTTCTTCTCTTCTTTCCTTCTCCTCCTTAGGGTTGATATCTTGTTTTGGTAGACATGTAAAATGACTGGGTTTCATGTGAGTTGGAACTGGTTCTGGAGGAGCTTGATTTGTTTGTCCCAATTTGGAGATAAGATTCTGCAGAGAGGTGAGCTGAGCAGAAATATTTGCAAGTGTGGTGCCTTGAGTGGTAGAAGAAGTGACAAACTCCTTTTTGAGATTTTGTACATTTGATACAACTGTAGAAACAGTAGTGGAAAGAGAGTCAACTCTAGCATTTAATTCATCAATTACTGTGGCCTTGGCAGCTTCATCTTTTTCTTTAGATTGATAGTAGATGTCCACTTGAAGAGGTGACAAAGTATGCAGAGGCACGTCTTTAGGTAACCTATCTGCATGCCTGTTTTTGTAGAGTACTTCAACCATATTATTGATTCTTCTTTGATTATCCAAGATGAATGTGTTACTATTACCATTTCTTTGAAAACCTTCTCCATGGCATCTATCTTTGAGTGGAGAAGATATGACTTTCCTGATTCTTCTCTTGAAATATTTTCATAAAAACCTCCAGGCCTCAATTTGTCTTCTATTGCTTTCAAAGTGCCCTCTACCTTGGTTTTATGATCATTGATTTCAGATTGCACACCTTTGGCAAGGTAGTGATTTGATTAGAGTTGAACCTTGGCAGCTTCATGAATGGCATCATACATAGCACTAGGAGTGAATATCTTCTCATATGATCCAAGAGAGGTTAGATATTTCAGTCTTGTCCATTCCAACACCTCCTTCATACTTATAACAGATTTACTATCCAACCAAGCATCCACATTGGCCTCTTCATCTTCGGCCAAATTTACATTTTTCTCCTTTAAATCCTCCTGATCCTTTGCATACTCCAGTATGATTGCAGCATAATCCTTGTTGGGAAAATTAGAAGTAAGAAGTTGCTGAGCAATGTGATAGAAACCTTCCAGCTGATCTCCATACAATTCCTTTAATTTTTTATTAGAAAGTGACCCACCAAGAGATGATGGTCCTGATTCCCTGTCATGTTGCACAGGTTTCAGCTACTATGACAAAGAATGAGAGCTAGGGCCCCTTGTTATAGTGTTCCCGTCAGTATCTATTTCTTCATCCAATTTCTCATATGATTCTCTAGACACTGGATGGATAGGTGATTTCTCCTGAGGAGACAGTCTTTGAATGACTGGGGAGTGTCCATGGGATGCCATTTGTATAGTGTGGAGGTCCCCTAGATTACCCAATGTCTGTGAAGACACTTGGCATGTCTTAGCCACCATAGAGTCTGAAGTAAAGACTCCTGAAGCCTTTGTGGTTTTGATGGTGTCATTAGGATATGCCTCAGCATGCATTCACTGACCATCTAAATGTGTTTCCTGAGTGGTGAGCAAGGTGCATGCACCAAGTCACTTGAATTGGGCTCACCAGGAAATAAATCCTGATAATCAACAACCTCATGTGTTTGACTAGACATATTTGGTTGAGAAGCAATTTGGGGAATTGAAGAGAGATTGTGAGTAGAAATGAGTGTTGGCAACTCCCCCTGATAAAATGGGGGAAGTTTCAATAGAAGATCCCAATTGTGCACATTATGTCTTCTTTTCTACCGTGACTTCTTCATTGACATGAGTGAGTTCCTACAATGGTGCAGACTCTGTACAAGGTGGAGTGGATTGACTCCCAATTTCAATAGATGCACTTTGTTGAGAAAGTGCACCTAGAAGCAGGTTTAATCCCTTGTTAATCTCTACATCCTGTTGGGAGGATGTAGAGTGGTCTGTTGTAGCCTTTTTCATCTTTTTATTCCTGGTCAAAGGTTCCACAGGTGACTCATCAATATCATCTTCACTTTCTATAGCTACCTCTAAAACTCTTTTCTTTATAGGTTTCTCCCATTTCTTCTTTACAACTATATCCTGTTGAGAGGATGTAGAGGTTGGTTTGATAACATCTAGTGGATTCAAAGAAGGGTTAGCAGTTGGGTTAGAAGTCCTTGGATTAGGTGCATTAGGTTCTTCTACTACCTTAGGACCTCTTACTGCATCAAGATAACCATATTTAGGCTGCACAAGTGGGTACCCTCTAAATACACTCTCCATGTGAGGTGTAATTAAAAGAGGTACATTTATTGTGTTTCTCATATCCAATGTAGCAAAAATGATTTTTGAAAAGAATTTGGAGTAGCCAATTCTTNAAGTGGGTACCCTCTAAATACACTCTCCATGTGAGGTGTAATTAAAAGAGGTACATTTATTGTGTTTCTCATATCCAATGTAGCAAAAATGATTTTTGATAAGAATTTGGAGTAGCCAATTCTTTGTTTGTTCATCCCAGGCAATTCAATTAAACTAGCATTTTTATAGTTGAGAATTAATTGAATAAAGCGAGGGAAGAAAATCCCATTACCTTTCTTGGGAATCCTGGTTATGAGTTCTCAAAAACTAGCTTTCCAAAGTTGAGCTTTTGGTTGTATGTCAATGAGTATGCCAGCTTCATGGCAATGAGGCTTATCTAGTCAAACCCTATTTTTCTGCAGGTGAAAGCTCTTATGATGGTGTCGAACAGGAATGACCACTCCTTCCTCATAATCAGCATACCTAATGAACTCTAGGAAGTCTAGAAGATCATCTTTTATAGGTTCTTCATTAAATTCCCCTGTTGGTACTTTCAAACTTTTGTTAAAATCCTCTTCATCAAAACTTATGTCTTCTCCTTGGATTTTATAGATGACAACCACTTTCGACCTCCCATCCTCCAAAGCTATATTTTCCCATTTTATAGTCATCCAAAACTGCTCAAGAATGTCAAGATATAGAGTGGGGTTTGCTAACAGAGCTTCTTTCAAGTAGGAATCGATGAGAAACCTAGTGAAACATTTGTATTGAGGTTTAGCATCTGCATCTCTTGCTATGGCTAGAAAGTTGGTTTCAGGAATGACATATACTTCGGTTGCAGGGGTGGAACTAGAGGACGCCATTGAATGAGTGTATAGAAAGAGAGAAGCGAAGAAACTAAAGTTTTAGAGAGTAGAAAGCAAGGGTTCAAGTGTAACTGTTTGAGAGCAAGAGTTTCTTTGAGTTTGCAGTTAAGTGTAGAAATGAAATGTTAGATCTAATTTGCTATTTATATGACACAGACAACTCGACTAGAATAGCAATCGATTTTAGTGATCGAGAACTCTGAAAAGAGTAAAGTTATTTTAGTAGAGAACTGTCAGACTTTGATCGAGAACTAAGACAGTCGAGAACTCATCCAAACTATAGTCGAGAACTTTGATGATTTGNTTTATAGGTTCTTCATTAAATTCCCCTGTTGGTACTTTCAAACTTTTGTTAAAATCCTCTTCATCAAAACTTATGTCTTCTCCTTGGATTTTATAGATGACAACCACTTTCGACCTCCCATCCTCCAAAGTTATATTTTCCCATTTTATAGTCATCCAAAACTGCTCAAGAATGTCAAGATATAGAGTGGGGTTTGCTAACAGAGCTTCTTTCAAGTAGGAATCGATGAGAAACCTAGTGAAACATTTGTATTGAGGTTTAGCATCTGCATCTCTTGCTATGGCTAGAAAGTTGGTTTCAGGAATGACATATACTTCGGTTGCAGGGGTGGAACTAGAGGACGCCATTGAATGAGTGTATAGAAAGAGAGAAGCGAAGAAACTAAAGTTTTAGAGAGTAGAAAGCAAGGGTTCAAGTGTAACTGTTTGAGAGCAAGAGTTTCTTTGAGTTTGCAGTTAAGTGTAGAAATGAAATGTTAGATCTAATTTGCTATTTATATGACACAGACAACTCGACTAGAATAGCAATCGATTTTAGTGATCGAGAACTCTGAAAAGAGTAAAGTTATTTTAGTAGAGAACTGTCAGACTTTGATCGAGAACTAAGACAGTCGAGAACTCATCCAAACTATAGTCGAGAACTTTGATGATTTGAGAATGTTAGGAATTATGAGTTTTGATGATAACAAATTACTTAGAATTTCAATAGGGATTTAAAATTCATTATAACTGGTCGATGGATATGTGACTTATAAATATCCATTGACTAGGAAACCAGTTATCAGTTGAAGCTTGTTTATCAACTGATAAACTGGATTGTAACATTCGATTCATGTTTCATTATCAATTGATTGTATTGCCTCAATGGATGCTATAAAGTAGTCGACTGATGTTATTGACTNAGAGATTATTCTATTTTCACTTGGAAAATAAAATAATAATTTACAAACTTCATTTCTTAGATAAATAAAAATTATTTATTCATCCTAAAATGAGAAATGTGTTTGATTGATATTCCAGAAATTTTAATTACCACACTTGTTATTTAATAATGCACAAGTATAATAATTCTTTTCAGGCTGTCTCAGAATAAAGAAATAGTTTCATGTTAGTTTTTACAATGTATAATTTTTTTTAAGTAAAATCATGTACAACAATATAACTGACATATTTATAAATATACACCAGTTTTGTTTCACTTAGATAAATCATTTAGGTTCATGTCTGTGAAATAATTGTTGTAATAGTTGGAGAGAGATATTTATTGGGCCACTTATCCTGAAGAATTTTTGCATTCCAATTTCAATAATCAACCTGTTGAAGGTAGTTTTATCAAGTGGTTTAGTAAATATATTTGCCAAATATTTTTGTGTAGGAAATAGAATAATTTAATCACTCCATTCTTTGTATGTTCCCTTATGAAATGGTACCTTACATCAATATGCTTTGTCTTGGAATGGTTGACTGGATTGGCAACAATTGATATGGAACTAGTGTCGTCACGCATGATAGGAATTCCTTTTAACATATGTCCATAGTCCCTTAATTGATTCCTGATCCAAAGCACTAGAGCACAATAACTTCCAGCAGCAATATATTCAGCCTCAACTGTGGAAGTAGAAAATGATTGTTGCTTTTTACTAAACCAAGACACCAATCTCTGTCCAAAAAATTGACAGCTTCCTGAGGTGCTTTTTTTATCCACTCTACATCCAGCAAAATCAACATTTGAATATCCAACTAGGTTGAATCATGTTTCTTTAGGGTATCATACCCCCATGAAAGGTGTTCCTTTGAGGTATCTCAGAATTCTTTTGACAGCAATGAGATGAGATTCCTTGGGATTTGCCTGAAATCTTACACATAGACATGTAGAGAACATAATGCCAGGTCTACTAGCTATGAGATAGATGAGAGATCCAATCATTCATCTGTACGTCTTCATGTCTACATTTTTTCCTTTCTTATCTTCATCAAGTTTTGTAGCTGTAGACATTGGAGTTTTAGCAGTTGAGCAGTCTTGCATGTCAACCCTTTTGAGTAAGTCATTGATGTATTTTGTTTGACTTATGAAAATGTCATCAACCCTTTGGCTTATTTGGAGACCTAAAAAGTAATTGAGCTTTCCCATCATGCTCATCTCATATTCACTTTTCATAAGTTTAGAGAACCTTTGACATAATTTTGCATTTGTAGATCTAAAAATGATACCATCCACATTAATTTGAACTAGTATAACATCTTCATTATACTTCTTGTAGAAAAGAGTTTTGTCAATAGTTTCTCCAGTGAATTGATCCTCTAGAAGAAATTTTGACAGAGTGTCATACCATGCTCTAGGGGCTTGTTTGAGTCCATACAATGCTTTGATGAGTCTGTAAACAAAGTCTGGAAAGTTTAGATCTTCAAAGCCAGGTGGTTATTGCACATATACTTCATCTTCTAATTCACCATTGAGAAATGCACTTTTAACATCCATTTGATAGATCTTAAAGTTTGAGTGTGCTGCAAAGGCTAGAAAAATTCTGATTGCTTCCAATCTTGCAACATGAGTAAAAGTTTCATCATAGTCAATGCATTCTTCTTGTGAATACCCTTTTGCAACCAACCTTGCCTTGTTCCTTATTACTATTCCATTTTCATCCATTTTGTTCCTGTAGACCTACTTAGTGCCAATTACTGATCTATCCTTTGGAGGTGGCACTAATTCCCAAACATTATTTCTCACAAATTGATTTAATTTCTCTTGCATGGCAATTATCATGTCTGGATCCAACATGGCTTCTTCAATCCTTTTTGGCTTATTTTGAGACAGGAAACAAGCAAATAGGCATTCATTCATAGTTTCTCTTATTGTCTTCACACCTTCATCAGGATTTCTAATGATTTGATCAGCTTTGTGAGCTCTATTCCATTTAGTTTGATGAGCTCCATCTTCATCATTTGAGCATGTTTCCTTTCGATTGAAGTTTTTGCCATTTGTTGCATATCTTTGAGAATCTCCCCCTGAGTTGATGCTAGGGTTGTGTGGAGAATTCTCAAGTTGAATGTGACTGTAATCTTCATTTTCTCTTTCCTCAATTGTTCCATGTGAGATATCTACATGTGACTCTTCATGAGTGTTGATGACATTTTCAATTGCAAATGTTTCAGAATCCATTTCATTTTCAAATCTTAAGGTGTCACAGTTTTCACCTTCTAAATTCATAGCAGGGAATTTGAAATCATCAAATGTCACATTTGTGTTTTCCATAACCTTCTGTTGATCAATCACATATACTCTATAGACAGTTTTGTCCAGAGAGTATCCCACAAAAATTCCTTCATAAACATTGGCTTAAAACTTCCTAAGGTTGTTAACATCATCCTTGAGAACAAAACATTTTGTTCCAAACACATGCACGTATTTTATAGATGGTCTTCTATTTGTCATGATGTGATAAGGAGTCTTTCCAACTGGTTTTGTGATGAGTGTTCTGTTTTGAGTGTAACATGCAGTTCTAACAGCTTCAGCCCAAAAACTAGTTGGTAGATTTGCTTCTGCTAACATGGTTCTTGCAGCTTCAATGAGAGTCCTGTTCTTTATCNTGTTCTTTCTCTCAACAACTCCATTTTGTTGTGGAGTTCTTGGGGCTGAGAATTGGTGAGTGATTCCATTCTCTTTGCAGAATTTATTGAGTATAGCATTTTTTAATTCTGTTCCATTATCACTTCTTATGGCTACTACTGGTGTAGGGCCTTTATCCAATCTTCTCAAATTCTCAATGATAACCTCATGAGCTTCATCTTTTGAGTGCAAGAATTCTACCTAAGTGTACTTTGAAAAATCATAAACCATGACTAGAGAAAATCTTTTCTTAGACATGGATATGACATTTACTGGTCCAAACAAATCTATATGAATTAATTGCAGTGGTTTGATGATTGAAGTAAATTCCTTATTTTTGTGACATGATCTCTTCATTTTCCCTTTCTGGCATGCCTCACACAATCCTTCTATGCAGAATTCAAGTGTGGGCAGGTCATTCACTAATTCTCTTTTAATTAGAGAATTGATGTTTTTGATATTTAAGTGTGATAGCCTCTTGTGCCAAAGCAAACTTTCATTTTCTGAGGCCTTGGTATAGAAACAACAAATTTTTTCCTTGTTTGCAGAATCCAAATCTGCTATAAACAGGCTTCTCTTTCTTACTCATTGGTCTTTCTATATGATATGAGACACAATTTCTTGTCAAACTCCACCTTCAAATCTTTATTGCAGAATTGAGTGATACTGAGAAGATTATGCGTCAAACCACTGACCAGGGCTACAATTTCAATGACAACATTTTCATGAATTAATTTGTCATATCCCATGGTGAAACCAATGTTGTTGTCTCCAAAAGTTACCATTGGGCCAACCTCATCTTTGAATTGTGACAGCAAGGCCTTGTCACCAGTCATATTCCTTGAACATCTACTATTCAAGATCCACATGACCTTCTTCTTACCTGTGCCCTGTAAACACACACAAATCAAGTTTTCTTTGGTACCCAAGCAAGGTTGGGTCCTTTATATTTAGTTACATTAATGTCATTCCTGTTTTTAATATTTTTAGTTGCTTGCACATGCATGTTCTCATTTTTCTTATTTTGACTTTTATCTTGATTAGTGCTTTCAGAACTAGATACATGCTTAGGTGACATGGAGTGTTTTCTATGTTTAACAGAACTAGCAGATTTAGGCATAGTGCTGTTGATGTTCATATTCTGACTTATGCATCCATCAACAAACTGTTTCCTGAGCCTAAAGTAAGTATTCATGATATTCATGTTGTATGGCATACAATCAAATTTGTAAAAAAATTTATGATCATCATGCATCAAAGGTTTTACATATCCACAAGCAAATTCATCATTTTTAACAACATGTTTCTTGCACATATGAGTAAGATGATTTGTTGAATCACAGTTTTTACAAATCTTCCTAGGTGCATTATAAACAGGTGCATAATAGGTGTGTTTGTTAATGCCTATCTTTCCATTCCTATTTGCCTTTCTCTTTTTAACATGCATGGTGTCATTTTTCTGAACATTTTATTTTGGTTCAGTTTTAGCAGGAATGAGTTTGACTTTGATTGTTGGTTCTTCTTCTTCAATAGAGGGCATATTATTTTTAATTATTTCCTTATCCTTATCATCTAACTGTTGTTTGATGACCATACTAACCTCATCAAGTTCAACAGTTGCTTTCTTAAAAATTGGTTCCTTAACATTTTTCAAGATGTGAGGATTTCCAAGGATTTCAACTTTCTTGCCTTTTGTTGAAACATATTTCTTCTTTTTGAGATTCTCATAATCAAAACCAACTCCAATCCTAGAGTTTTCCTTATGCTTCTCATAGAATTCTTGAACAATAGTAGCTGAGTTTTGATAAGATCTGATTTTCAATTCATTTTCAGAAATTTGTTCTTTAAGAAATTTTTCAATTTGTTCAGAACAAACAACTTTGTTTTTTAGATACTTATTTTCCTATTTCAAGTTCTCCAGAGTTATCAAAGATAATTCTAAGGTCTCATTCCTACCAATTAGTTCATCATTAGCTTTTAGTAACCTAGCAATTTCCTCATATGCAGCAGTCATACTGGTGTGAATATTAAACATTTCAATGCTCAATTCTTCCACAGATTTCTTATATTGAGAATTTGACATGTCAAGAGAGATCAATGAAGGTACCTGAAAATTTGAGACATTTGTGTCATCCCAACATTTTCCTTCAACAATATAAGTCTTTCATGTCTGCTTTTTGATGAGAGCTTCATACTTGGCTTCTAGTTCCAAGTAATCTTTATCCTTCTTAATTGCTTTAGGTTTTCTACATTTTG
This sequence comes from Oenanthe javanica, assembly GCA_008931105.1. NCBI lineage: Eukaryota > Viridiplantae > Streptophyta > Magnoliopsida > Apiales > Apiaceae > Oenanthe > Oenanthe javanica. The sequence continues at coordinate 3,126 of QRFB01025053.1, read as the reverse complement.
TTGCAAAGTGTNAAAGTGTACAAGCTCATTATAGTTATAGCATCTTATTTTAGATCTATCAAATGTTCTAGTTTTATACCCTCCATTGGTATTGCTTCTTGTTGGATTCTTTCCTTTACTTGAAGATTCGAAGTTTGGTCTTGGTTTAAACTTTTGTTTCTTTTAAACCTCAAATTTCCAAATTTCTTTGCCATGAAGGCCATGGTTTTGTTGTCCATGCCTTCAAGTTCTTCAATGGTGTAGAAATCTTCTTCCCCTGATTCACTCTTGACAGAGTCTTTCTCTTTATGTTCCTGTTATTCAAACACTTCAGTTTTCAACTTTTTGCTTGTACCAGTCTTTTCAATTTTTAAAGGTTCCTTTGCAAACAAGGCATTTGAGACATTTGCCATTTTCCCTCTATTTGCTAAAATGGCCTTCTTTTGATAAAATTCAAGCTCTCATGTCTTTAGTATTCCATAGAGAGTCTCAAGTGGAAGCTTTGTGAGATCTCTTCCCTCTCTTATTGTAGAGATTTTGTGCTCCAGGTGCTTTAGGAGAGTCAACAAGAACTTTATATTTTTCTCCTTTATTTCATAGTACTTCCCATGAAGTTGAAGATCATTGATTAGTTTGTTGAACCTCTCAAATACTTCAGTTATACCTTTATTTGGTTTTGACATAAAGGCCTCATACTGAGAAATAAAGAGTTGTCTTTGATTGTCCCTTACCTCTTCAGTTCTTTCACACAGAATTTCTATATTTTCTCATATGTGTTTGGCAGATGAGCAATTTACAATATTATTGTACATGACAATGTCCAGTGACTCAATTAGTATGAGCATTAGACTATTGTCAAGAGACACCTTCTCCTTTTCTGTATCTGTATACTGAGATGGGTCCTTAGGTATCCATGTTGCATGGATAACTTCAGAACCACTGGTAGTTTCAGGAACTAATGTTATTCGCACGAAAGGACCATTCTTTAATATTTCTGGATACATGGAGTTTGCAGAAATGTTACAAATGTATGAATACACTTTTTAAAACTCTTTCAAAGACACTGTCAAATGAGGCTGCGCATAAAATATATAGACAACATGTTATGTGCACATGCGCATATAAGATAGTTTAGCTAAAACTCGAAATAGAGAAGAAATACTTTACATTTGACTAATATTTATTTCTAGCTAACACTGTTTTGACAGTCTTCTACGTTCAGCTTTATATCTTCTATCACTTGTCTTGCATATCTTCTCAGCTTTATTGTAATCTTATCTCCATCTTCACAGGCTTGACTTGTCCTGCAAAGACAGAGCTGCAAATTATCTGTCTTGTTCTTCTGCAATTCTCCTTGAAAATAGTTTTTTGGAACAGTAGAGTACTCTATTGAAATTGCTTCGAGAAGTCATGGTGATTGACTTCTCGATTGAGTACTAGTTGTGACTTCTCGATTAGTCCTTGAATGGATGACTTCTCGATCGCATACTGTATTTGATGACTTCTCATTAGACTAGACTTCTCGAATGAATGCTTTGAAACTGAGACTTCTCGATTGGTTCAGCTCTACCACTTCTCGAATGCTCCTTTTGTTAACTTCTCGAATTAATTTTATAGACTTCTCGAATGTGTAACATTTCACACTACTCGATTGGCTTCAATATCTTGACTTCTCGATTGGATACTTCTCAATCGAATACTGAGCCAATGAGTGTTTTGAGACTTCTCGACCAGTTGCATATTCCTGACTTCTCGAAAGGATGACTTCTCGAATGTGCATTTGCTTTAGTCGGATTCTCAGACTGCATTCCTTATTTCTTCAATAAGCCTTCTTTGTCTTGTTGCATGATTCAACTTGAATCTTCTAACAGACTTTATTCTTTGGCTTTAATTACAAATTGGAATTACAATCTGATCAAACTTCTATCTACAATAATGCATAGAAATGTCTAAGTCACTACCCTATTACAGAAGTTCTAAATATGTTATAGCAAGACAAATAATTACATAGAATAGGCTTGATTTGGTCCAACACCCTTTGTTAGTCACTAGGGAACTAGACCAGTATATTCAATGACCACAATATACGGGAAAAATTATTACAAAAGTTATGAGTTAAAGAACGTAAGGCTTAAAATACTCTGAGTCGTAATTATAGTAAAAGGAACACCCTAAAACCAAAGTTGCAAACTCAAAGATGAAATTAATTATGTGCTAGATTATCCAAAAATGGAGATCTCAATCTTTGTTAGTCACTTATCAACTAGACTAATGATGAACTAACTATCAACAAGTACAAGATAAAGATCATCATTAAGTTACCTCTAAAAGTTTCTAGAATATCATCATTCATTATTTATAATCAATGTTCGAAGCAATAATAAAGTGTAAGTTGATTATATACAATATGTACATGAATGAAGATCTCAGCCCGTACAAATCACTTATGAGCCATACTAGTGCACTAAGAGTTAGTACAATTTGTTAAAGATCGTCATCAAAGTTTTTGTTAGAAAAATTCAAAGAAAATATTATTTTTATTGAGATTAAAAACTGCACATGTAATTTTTCAAAAGGAAAAAATATAGTTAAAATCTCGAGTAGGAAAATAAAAATAAAATAAACTGAAAGGTTTGAGTTACAACACAACTGAAACTCGAGGTACTAAATAGTACTTTGGTCAAAAGGCATACCAAACAAATCAGACGTTTTCTTTATGTATTCTGATTTGTTGAACCATTTTTGGTTCGTCTATTATTTATTAATTAAGTGGTCTACCTCATTCTTCAGAACTTGATTTCTCCCAAATAAAGTGTGGCCTAGTTTTTTGGGGCAATTTAGGGTACATTAAAATAAGTTAATTTTTACCTCTTTAAGAAAAGTGCAATATAACTAATAAGTAACTTTTATTTATAAGTTGTTAAGTGTTTGAATAAATTACTTAAAACTTCAGTAAAGTGTTTAATAAATAATAACTTATAAATTAATAATTTAATTTTTTGTTAAAAATAAAAAAATATCAATTTAAAGTGGATATTAAATTTTAAATATAAATTTTAGAACATAAAGGTTGAAATAAAATTAATAAAAGTACATAAGACAATAAAATCACTACATTCATGTTTGATTGTTAATATCGACAACTGT
>QRFB01025050.1:0-14203 GCA_008931105.1 Oenanthe javanica | reverse complement strand
TCCTACTTGACTCATCCGAAGAATTCTTGTCAAGCAGTTGCCTCTCAAACCCAGATACATCTGAACAAGAGATCTCCCTTTTGGGATGCAGAAGATTAACTTCTCTTTGAGGTAGATACCTTGGACAATGTAATGTATGGGTGGATTCTGCATCTTCTCTAAATGCCTATACCTCTCACTGTGCACGCCTTGCAATGTGTTCCTAGAATTTATCTGTTTAGGCTTACCATCAGCGTGAGTGCTAGTGGTGTGCTTGACTCATTACAAGATGCTCTGGCTGATGAGCGAATTTCAATGGACTCACCCTGTTGAGAGAATGATTCCAGAGACAGTTTTATTGCCTTTTCAGCTCTGCATCCTTTTGAGAAGATGCAGATGAGCTTATAATTACTTCAGTTATATACTACTTTTCTTCTCTGGATGTAGAGCTGTGGGTGCAATTCTGACTTCATCCTTATTTGCTGCATCAAGTGCGGTTTCTCCCTTATCAACCTTTAACTTACATATGTTCTTTTTATCTCCAAGGGTTAATATATGGAAGTGGATGAATCAGTGTTTGGTACTAAGGCCTGGGTAAGAGATTGATGGGTTTTCAACCTCTTGGCCAGCTTCTATAGCCACTGTGGGCTAATCGGAAAGAATCAATCAAGATTAAAAGATAATCACCTTAACATTCTAAAATATATTTTTCATCCTAAAGAGAAGGAAAAATATATGAAGGAATGGTAAACGATTGCATTAAAGAACTTTTAGTAAAAGAGTTTTGTCGGTTCTAAAGATTTATTATTTAAGAACATGATATCAATAGAAATTTTCTTTAAGATACTTATCCCATAATAAAACGCGGGAAAGTGTATCAGAGAAAACTTCTATCCCTTATGGATTTCTTATAAGGCAAACTTCCCATAATAAAATGCGGGAATTTATACCAAAGAAGAAATTCAACTCTCTTACCAAATTATATCTTAATAAAATGACTCTTTTCCTTTAAAACTTTTGCACTGTAAGTTTTGAAAACAATTTTGTAAAACATTCTTATCAGATAGAGGACTATGATTTTCTGACTCATAATGCAATTATGATTTACATCATTTTCGTCCACCTGATAGTATCCCAGATTTACAATAAAAACATGACAATTGGGGTGAATGTATGCTTAACAATACAGTACAAGGCCTTCAAAGCAACAACCACTATTTTGGTACTATGAATCAATGTGAAACATATATTGAAACAAGTATTTGAAAACAAATCATTTTACAAGTGACTGGTACCTCGAAGTTAAAATAATTTCTCCGAATAAAATAGCAGTCACAAAGTTTCTGCCACTTTAAAAGAAAAAATTAAGAGAGAAAATGGTTTTAAAAATATAGCATTTAAAACTAGTTTTTGCGAGAGGATAAAATATTTTGAGATTGGAGAAAAATTATTTTCAAGAAAAGTTTGATTCACACCCTAGGATTTAGAAATTAAAGTAGGGCTGTAAATCAAAAAGTTTTCAAAAAGAATTTTGATATTTTCTTCTCTGAAACTGATAAAAAAATGAATGTATCTTTGAATAAGACATTTTGAAAAAGAATCAGACAAGAAATTATTTTTAATACATTCAAATTTAGAATTCAGTCAAAGAAAGAAAACTAAATATACTATTACTAACGGCTTTTTCAAAAACCAATTTTTACTTAGAATAAAGACTAAGCAAATCCATTAGTATCAATATATCACAATTATTTTGTAATAAAATATTATTCAATTATCACAAAGTAATAAAAGAGAATATTTATACTACGAATAATTATGCTGCAAATTTATTTTAATTTACTTAAATCATGGAACCAATATATCACTGAATTATTTTATATTATCATAATTTAAATAAATCAAAATAAATTAAATACTTATATTGTACTAAACAATTACCAATAACATGCATATATATAAATCAAAGAGAACAATAAGCATTAAGACATATTTTTATTATTATTAATTTCAGAAAAACAACTTGTATTATCACTAATATTAAAAATATTACAATTAATTGCACGGAAATATTAACAAAATATCATTACTTGATATTTATCAATAATTTTAAAATGCAAGAAATTATGCTTCTAATATTTTATCAAATCAAAATTATGAAACTAATAAACATTGAATTGCTTCAATCCATAATTTTAATAAGATAAAATAAATTCGCTAAATACTAAAATATTCATTAAATTTAATATTAACATCTAACTTCCTACGCTATATCTAATAATTGTGACTCTAGCATATTACAATTATACTCATAACAATTATTATTGATATACATAAGCTCGAGAATTAGTTGAATAGAAATTCACAAGTCCTATACATATTAACATTTAATACTTGTCATCCTAATTACAACTTCTCGCAAATAAAATCAAATTTTAGAAATATTTTCTAAGTATATAAAATATTGAGAGTTTTATACACATGACTTAGAAAATACTTCATCTTCCAATATTAGTGAGTTTTGAAATATGCATTATTTATTTAGAACAGAAATTCTAAATACTGTCACTAATATCAAAAGTATCACAATTATTTGTAATAAAATATTTAAAAATATCATAGCAAAATATCAGAGCAATTAAGCAAGATATCATTGACTAATATTCATCAAATATTTAACATACAAATAATTATGTTGCTAACTTATGTTAAATCATTTAACTACCACATATGCATATAACATTATAAGCATGATAATTAAACTAAGAGCAAAAAGCATGAGGTACTGGATTTAAAAATAAATTCACAAGTCCTTTAAATATTGACGATTTAATACTTGTGAACTCATTTGAGAATTCCTTGCAGATTTGATTTCCAACAAATATGCACATAAATAATATCCCAAGTTCACTAACCAACTTAGACAAAATAAATTTATCAAGTTGTTCAGCAAATATCTGCAAGTTATTCAACTAAGGACAACTCTCGAAAGAAATGATACCTGGTGTCCATGAGCTTGTTCCTTAAGTGGTTTGGAGAGTATCCAGCAGAGTTGTTGGAGTTGAAGAAGTTTCCTTGTCCAGAAGACCAGAGCATCACATTCACATGTTGCTTTAATTTCAGCCTTTGCTGCAACTGTGTGTTGAGTGCTTATTCTCATTTCAGCAAGAAATCAACTTCTTCCATGAAATTGACAGCTTCTAGGAATGACTTCTCTGTCTTTCTTACAACCTGCATTATCTATATCTATATAGCTAATTAGGTTAAACCTATTATCTTTAGGGTACCTGATTCTAAGAATTGGTGATCCCCTAAGATATCTAACAATTCATAACTTAGCTATAAGATACGATTCTCTAGTATCCACTTGGAAACTTGCACATAGGCATATCGAGAATAAAATATGTGATCTTTATGCACGTGAATAAGTAATGAGCTTATCATACCTCTATAGCTTGTCACTTCAGTTCATATACCTAATTTTCCCTAATCAAGCTTAATGGTCTGTTGGCAAGAAGTCTTGGCAGGTCTAGAATCTTCCAAATTGCGCATCTTCAAAAGATCATTGACTTACTTTAATTGTCATCATTCTTTCAAATTACTTATAATCCAAAAAGAATTACAACTCTTCAAACATGCTCATGTTGTACCTACTCTGTATTTACTTAGCAAAATATCTCTTGCCAAATTTTCATTAGTAGACCCACATATAATATAATCATGTTATACTAGCACATATATTACATTATGTGTACCTTGTATTCTAGAGATATATGTGTATAACGACTCTACCAAAATCATTTTCAGGTAATTAGTAGTTAGAGTGTCATACCATGTCCTTGACATTTTTCTTGAATCCCTAACTCCATTCATGAAGAGCTTGTGAAGAGAATGATATACAAATTCCAATGATCTGCAACTTCAAAGTCCAGGAAATGTTGTACATCAGCTTTAACTTCTAACTCACCATTCAGGAGTGCCCTTGTTCACATTTATCTGATAGATATTCATGCTTGAATTCTCAACAGTTAGGTCTTATTAGGTCCTTAGGCCCTAAAAGAATCAAATCCCGTCTCTAGTGCTTGCTATTAGATCTTGAAAGTCCCGAAGATTTTGTTTCCATTATCGTCGATGCCTTCTACTTTATAGTAACCTGTAGCAACCAGTTTGGCTTTGTCCCTCATAACAATGCCAATAATTATCCAGTCTTTGAGAACCCTTACTATACCAATTTCGGCTTCGTCTTGTGGTCTGGGTTCCAACTTCAGTAGATTCTTCCTTCGAACTGATTGAGATCATCTTGCATTGAAATCACCCAATCTGGATCAATCAGTGTTTCTTCAGTATTCTTTGGGATTCCAGATGTTAGATCCTGAAAAATACATGTTCATCTTGATTAGCACTTCTAGCCTTTACTCAATAATCTAGATCACTAAGAACTAGACTCCAGGAATGACTTTGACTTCAAACCCTTTGTCTTAGCAAATATGTTCTTGATGTATTCTTTTGATCTTCATTGTGTTGAGTACGACTAGTAGATCCTTCTTTTATTTTCTCCCCCTGAGTTGCTGCTAGGATGTGTTGAATATCCTTCACCTTTTTCAGTGGATTCTGTTAAAGTTCATGAGTTATGTAGTTTCACTACCATTTCCACTAATAGGATCTGAATCATCACCATTTTCATTGTTTCCTTCTGCAACCTCAGTTTCATCATCAGTATCTGAATATGACTCTGACTAGATGTCAAACTTCAAAGATTCAGAATAGTTTTTCATTTGAATGCTTGGGAACTTGGTGTAGTTAAACGATACACTCAGACTTTTAATCACCTTCTTGTTTTACATCATATATGACTTGAAATCTTTCAACTTCAATGAGTAGCCAAGGAAATTGTTCCATGAGTCTTGCTCATATAATCTTCAATAAATATCAATTTCCTCCAAACACACGAATGAGCTTCAGTGTTTGCTTCTGATTGGCCATTAACTTATATGATATCTTTTCACGATCTTGTTATTGATTAAAGTAGCATGCTGTGTTAATTGCTTCAGTNGAAATCACCCAATCTGGATCAATCAGTGTTTCTTCAGTATTCTTTGGGATTCCAGATGTTAGATCCTGAAAAATACATGTTCATCTTGATTAGCACTTCTAGCCTTTACTCAATAATCTAGATCACTAAGAACTAGACTCCAGGAATGACTTTGACTTCAAACCCTTTGTCTTAGCAAATATGTTCTTGATGTATTCTTTTGATCTTCATTGTGTTGAGTACGACTAGTAGATCCTTCTTTTATTTTCTCCCCCTGAGTTGCTGCTAGGATGTGTTGAATATCCTTCACCTTTTTCAGTGGATTCTGTTAAAGTTCATGAGTTATGTAGTTTCACTACCATTTCCACTAATAGGATCTGAATCATCACCATTTTCATTGTTTCCTTCTGCAACCTCAGTTTCATCATCAGTATCTGAATATGACTCTGACTAGATGTCAAACTTCAAAGATTCAGAATAGTTTTTCATTTGAATGCTTGGGAACTTGGTGTAGTTAAACGATACACTCAGACTTTTAATCACCTTCTTGTTTTACATCATATATGACTTGAAATCTTTCAACTTCAATGAGTAGCCAAGGAAATTGTTCCATGAGTCTTGCTCATATAATCTTCAATAAATATCAATTTCCTCCAAACACACGAATGAGCTTCAGTGTTTGCTTCTGATTGGCCATTAACTCATATGATATCTTTTCACGATCTTGTTGTTGATTAAAGTAGCATGCTGTGTTAATTGCTTCAGCTTCAAAGTACCTTTTTCAGTGCAGACTTCACTTAGAACTTCACTCGCGAAATGCAGTTCCACTATCTGACTTCAAAGTTCTCACTGCTTACCAATTGTTTCCAACTTGATCTTCCTTATTTGATCAATCACCATTGTGACATTTTGTCTGTTGAATGCTTGAACATCACCAATTTGTAATTAGGGTTATCAATTTCAATCACCACTAAGCATATGACTTTTCTTCAGTGTGATGTTTTCATTGACTTCCCTATGTGACATACTTCAAAATGTCCTTCTTGATAGAATTCCATATGAAGCAGTCCTCTCACCAATTTCATCTTTATCAGAGAATCCATTGTCTTGTTCACCAAGTGTGAGAGCTTCTTTCACCATAGCTAACTCTTTACTGATGAAGCTTTACTGAAAACTTCACTTCACCTTTGCATTCAAATTTCATGTCAGCCACAAACAAGATTTCTCACTCTCAGTTGAGTGAGCTTCCAACCTTCTTGTTTGAGATCAAACACTTTTCCTTTTCAATGCTTTTCCAGAAAACCCTTGACAAAGAATTTCCTAGTGCCTTGTAGATAGTGCTTACTTAAATCCTTCCACAAGAAAGATGCTTCCACTGATGACAATTCCAAAAACATGATAGTCATATCCCTTGTACATCCTTTGTTATCATCTCCAAAGGTTACCGTTGGGTAGGCTTTCTCAACCAACTATGATGTCAGAGCTTTAATCTTAATCATATGCCTCGTGCAATAAATGTCACAAAATCACAAAACTTTTGTATTTTGTTACATACTCTGCAATCACAAATGATTAAGCTTCTTGGTACTCAACTTCAATTGAGTCCAGATGGGTTAGAGACATTACTATCAACAGTGGTAACAACAGCTTCAATATGCATATTAGAAAATTCAGTACTATCTACTTTAATCATTCTACACAAGTGTAATAGATGTAAAGCAGATTATAGATATTTAATAATTTTCTAAAAGCACATGGATAGAAGAACGAATAGGTTAATTACTAATTCTATCTAATCCATTTATGTTGTTGTCTAACATTTTAACTATCTCTAATTACCTAAGTCAATTTTAGATTAATCTTTGAATCTGCAAATGTTACTGACTACTTAGATAATTCTACCATCTTCTATTATTATACTCCTTAACAAGCAATACATGAAATGATATGGCATTTAAGTACAACTATGTGAGTGAGAGCAAATCATGTGAAAATGAGCACATAAACAACTGTAAGAATATGCAGAATATTTGAATAAACCATTATAAGCAATATCAAATTCCACATATACTTATCAAGTCATTTATCACAATAAGAATAAATATAAAATATCTGATCTATGACCTTTTTGTCTATTTAGCAATTTCCACAACATTAGCAGAGGTATTAAATCAAATAAGATTTAAATCAAGTTCTAGCAAATGTTCAGGGATACACCTAACCGTCTAGAACACCCTATCTAATTCTAGATATTCATTTTACTGCATATAAAATCAAGTATCAAATGTACTTATTAAACTCATGAATCCTAGCATGCAATCTTATTCTTAGCAGTCAATTAAGCATTTAAGTCCTAAGATGCTAATCATGCTGACATGAATATAATACATTTCAATACCTAATAATCATACAGTTTTGAATTAGATAAAGATATACTAGTTAGAATGTGTACATGTGTAGTGTNAATACCTAATAATCATACAGTTTTGAATTAGATAAAGATATACTAGTTAGAATGTGTACCTGTGTAGTGTTTAGTGATTCATCTCCAGTGTTGGTCATTGATGCCAGATGTCCATTTGGTTCATCACTGTCACTGATAGAATCAGCCTTGCATTTAACTTCACAAACATATGCATTCCCTTGTTGCATCCTCACTAATGCTTGAGATTCCTGCTACAACTCAACACAGTGTTTGTCATCATTTTCTTGTACAGGCTTCTTCAACTGTGTAGCAAACCCTGATTTTGTCTTTTATAATATAAACCATCCATGTCTTTTAACCGCCTCTTAAACTGGTCTTGAAAATCTCCTCCATGGAATCTATAGGTAAGGACCTTAGATTAAGAATTGGAATTCCGTCTGAATATGATGTCACTGAACTTCCTATTACCCTGCAGGCTTGACTTGCAGTCCAGTTCTCAAATTATTCCAAAGTGTCAAATTCACATGCAACACCTTGACCACTACCTCGAGCTACTACATCTTCAATTCAGCTTCTTGGATCAATTTGTTTCTGTTCAGAGGTTCTCAACCTTGACGTCAATCAAATTTGGTTCCTGGGTCACAAATACAGTGGATATGTAAATAACCTGCTTTACCAAATATTATCTTCTTCAGCTCTTGTTCTAGTTCATAGGCTTTCAGCACATACAGTTCTTCTACAGACAATGTGGTTATATCCTTAAATCCCTGTTAGCTGTATCCCTGTGTTCCAGATGATCTGTAGTGTTAGCACGGACTTCCTGTAATCTCCCTGTAGAATAATCTTTAAGGCTTGTACTGAGATTCCAGATAGTCCAGTCTGTTCTCCTTCACTACTTCAAACCCTTACGATTTTTCTTCTAAAAATATTCAACTCAAATTAACCAAAAACTGTACCCAAATAAATCTCTTCTTTTCGAGCATCCGAAATATTAGTGGGATCCTATGGAGTAAATCTTGGAGGAAATTAATACCACTATTTCTTCAACCTGTTCCAGAATTAACCTCATCGGATAATCTTCAGTCAATTTTAGTTGTCTTCAATACCAGGAAAAATCTTCAACTACAACCCCCTTANAGTCCGTAGGGAGTGATATCTAGGAGTCCTGAGCATTTTTCGTTAAAGAATCGGGTCCTAATATCTGACCGGAAGCAAGGTATGGGTGTGTATAAATTATTCCTTATTACTCAGGTCATGGCAGTAGCTCTCTACATATTATTTGTGTTGAAGAAGAAGACTTCTTTGAATGAGTGTTTGTTCTCNGAATTTTTAATTTTCTTAGAAAATAAATTAATCAAAAATAAAAATATACAACAAATTAATTTTCAAGAATTTCAAATTTTCTTAAAAATTAAAATATTGTTAATTAATATTTAAGAAAAATTTTTGTTTTCAAAAATTTTAAATTTTCTGAAACAATAAATAAATATAAAATAAAAATTAAAAATTAAAGAGTAGAAAACTGTTGGTTACCAAACTACATTTTAGAGACCACCTGTACAGGCGCAACATATCAAGTGGCGCCTTGCACAGGGATCACCCTGTACGTGCGTAACTTGTGACAGAAATGCTGGTCGACTAGTTCGCATATGTTTCAACGCCTGGTCAACATCACCACTTAACATATATTTTAGAAACGGACCATGTTTTATTTGTTAAATAGATTTAATAGAAAATCATTTATAAAATTTATAAAATAAACTACCTAAAATTTATAAAATAAACTTATAAAAGNCATTTCTTGTACCAAAGTCTTGTCACATTACACCCTGTACCCTGAGCTGTTTTCGTTCTTCGACTGTAGTTCAGAAACTTTCACTTTTCGTACCAAGGTTGTGACACTTTGCACCCTGCACCCTTTGAGCTGTTTGGCTTTTAGCTGTTTAGCTGTTTGGTTGTAGCCTCTAAAATTNTTATAAAATAAACTAATTAAAATTTATAACATAAACTTATAGAAGTTTATAAAATAAATTTTATAAAATAAATTAAATATAAAATTTATAAAATAAACTAATTAAAATTTGTAACATAAACTTATAAAAGTTTATAAAATAAATTTTTTAACTNATAAAATAAACTAATTAAAATTTGTAACATAAACTTATAAAAGTTTATAAAATAAATTTTATAAAATAAATTAAATATAAAATTTATAAAATAAACTAATTAAAATTTGTAACATAAACTTATAAAAGTTTATAAAATAAATTTTTTAACTGTTCATAAAATAAACTTATTAAAAGTTTATAATTAAACTTATTTAACAAGGCCCCCTTTTGAGTAAACAGTTTCGGCTTGGTGATCTTCACTGGGTTACGGATCTTGATTTGTATATCAATCAGTCAGCTTNACACCTAGTGCAACTGGTCTGGTTCACAGACGACTAACTTTGATCCAGGTCTTCGTATTATAGTTTTACTTGCATTATTAAGTTTGCAGCAACTTCATTGCTTTGAATACTGATTATCAATAAAAACTGTAACTTCACTGTAATCTTTTCTGGTACTTAGACAACCTCTCCATTACTACCACAATCTTGAATCTTCATTCTCTGTTCTTCACTGACGCTTGAACATATAACTGAACTTCTTTCAGTGAGTATAACTTCAAGACCGCAGATGTCTTCTTTAACCTTTGTCTTTACATTGACTAGATTCCTATGCTTCGAACACTGTTTATCTTCAATCAATGCCTTTACACTGAAATCTTCTAGTGGCACTTCTATACTGAGTCTTCAACACTTCTGAAACCCTGAAAGTCTTCAACTATTATTCTTCACTGAGCCATGAACATATTAATGAACTTCCCTCAATGACCTATAATAGACTTCAAAACTTCTTCTAATGTCTTGATTCACTGTATTTTCCANTAAAGAATCGGGTCCTAATATCTGACCGGAAGCAAGGTATGGGTGTGTATAAATTATTCCTTATTACTCCGGTCATGGCAGTAGCTCTCTACATATTATTTGTGTTGAAGAAGAAGACTTCTTTGAATTAGTGTTTGTTCTTNTATTTACCTGTCCTGTTCTAGTGTTGAGTTATCACGATTACTATTCATACAGTTTTGTAATCTCACCAACAATAAAATAAAAAAGAATGCTTCTTTTATTATTAGTTATTCAAATTCTCTCTTCCATTAAAACTACCGAGCTATATAAATACATCTATATTATATATATTTAAAATAATTTTATTAATATATATGTATGTTTATATATATATTTATAGGGTTATATGGAGACCGTCTTTTTGTTGGAAATGTCAGAGACCATATATGTACAGCTTGCAGGACATATGGTCTCCGACGTCTCCAACTAAAATGCGGTCTCCATATAACTTTTCCATATATTTATATTTTGAACTATATGTTTAAATAAAAATAAAATATAACTACAAATTTCAATTAGATTCATCGTTACGTTTTGATAGAAATTTGAAGATTTTTTTAAATATAAAACAAAAAATAATTTAACTTTTATTTGAAGATTTTTCAAATATAACAAAAATAAATTAAAATTTAATAAAATTTTTTGATTGAGATAAGGATGAATATTAATATTTTTTGGATTTTTCAGTTCCCGGTATTTATTTCCCAATTCTGATATTTAATATATATTAAATATTTTTTTATGTATTTATAAATAAAGTATTAAAGATAAATATAATATATATTATTATAAATAATGCTTATTATAATTTATATTATAATATATATAATTTTTCATCAAATGAAGAAATCTAATTATTTTTTAAGTTGAATAAATATTTATAAAATATATAGTCTCTATTAATTTCAATTTTAAATATTGAAATTGGGGTATTGAAAACACAAAATTTTCATGTGAAATTTTTTGATTCATAATAATATCCAATTTTTTCATATATGTTGAGTATGATATATCTTTCACCAAATATATTTTGGTTGACTAATATATGGGGGTGTTTGGCTTAGCTTATAAGTAATAAGTTACTTTTTTTAAAAGGTATTTTCATATATTTTTTTTGAAAATTAATATTTATTTTAGAAATTTAAGATTANATATATGGGGGTGTTTGGCTTAGCTTATAAGTAATAAGTTACTTTTTTTAAAAGGTATTTTCATTTTTTTTTTTGAAAATTAATATTTATTTTAGAAATTTAAGATTAAAATCTTATTTCCAAATTTGAAAATAAGTTACTTATTTTCAGAAAAAGTACATATATACCAACTTTTTCAGCTTTTAAGCTGCTTATAAGTTAAGACAAACGGGGCCTATATATATATATATATATATATATATATATATATATATAATTTATCTTTGCAAGTTTGTTAGTGAATGGCGCACAAACTCATGTGCTTTGACGAGATTACCTTCATGGTATTAACGGCGTTGTTATGCCCAAATTTCAACATGTGTTATTTTTTATGGGCCAATATTTATTGGGTTGAATTTATAGTTCGTGTGGATTATCGTTGTTATCGAAGGCCCTCTAGGGTTAATCATTAATGAAGGCCCTTCGAGGTTAATTGTTGAAGGCCATCTGGGGTTAATTATTGAAGACCATTGCTCTGTACTCCACGAGTTATCCTCGGTGGGGAGCTTTGGGTTGCAGCTGACCTCAGCTTGGAAGACCCTTTCCCTATACTCAGGCGGGTTGTCCTCGTCTGGGGGCTTAGGGCGCGTCCTGCATTCGGGGTGGATCTAGTACTAGCCTCCAGTCAAGGTATCCGAGAAATAGCTATAGTGGTCCGACTAGAGCCCATGGTTTCCGGGTCAATGTCGGATTCATGAAGTCCTTGGGCCTTATACTGGGCTTTAGACTATCTAAACAAGCCTCCATGTAGAGAACTCTTCCAACTAGGTTTTGATTATCGAATTAGGGTTGAATAAGGTGTTGAATAAGGGGGTAGATAAGGTGGTCTTTTCCTAACGGGCTTCTACTTCAGCAAGAACTACGTGGGCTTGATCCCCTATTATAAATAGGGGTATGTAGGCACATTGTTAGGGGTTGAACGTTGAGAGCCCCCGCCAACTAAAATACCCTAACAATCTAGCCCCCAATATTCAACAACCACCACACTCTGATGACTTTTCAAATAAAAAACACCACCCTAGATCTTGTNAGGGGTATGTAGGCACATTGTTAGGGGTTGAACGTTGAGAGCCCCCGCCAACTAAAATACCCTAACAATCTTAGCCCCCAATATTCAACAACCACCATACTCTGATGACTTTTCAAATAAAAAACACCACCCTAGATCTTGATTATGGCGATGGACCTCAAATTTTATTATTACCAAATTCCTCCATCAACAAATTGGCGCTAGAAGGAGGGAAAATCCACATCTTAGGAGGAAAGATGTTACATCAAATCTAGGATTTTAAAGGTTTTTATGATGGACATCAAAGACGGCTATGGGAGACATCGAAGGGGAGATATTGAAAAAGATTTGTATGGGTTGTTGGCATTCAATAGGTTATGGTGCTCATCATGGTTTCAAGTATGTGGTCTCAAGTGGTTGAAGGGTAATCGATTTTAGAGTCAGAATAGAAGAAAATTCGTATGTATTGTACTACATGCATTACATACACTGTTGGGGTCATATCTTGAGTTCTAGAAGTCGGATTTGGATGATTTTATAGCCCACTCGAAGCTTATTGAATTCTCTTTAATTCAGAGGTGAAAAAATAAGAAGAATAAATCTGGTATCAGTCTGAAACTGGAGATAAAAGACAGCTGCGAATTTCACCAAAGAATTCTGCTTAGTTCAGGAAACTTACTAGCAATTGGTTTAGAACATTATGATGAAATCCACATCTGATTCGGGGAAGGAGGTTATAGTTAATTGAAAAATGAATACATGGAGAAGGATACTTGCACATAAGACACAATTATCAGCAGTTGCATCTCCATCTCACAAAACGCATCTATTAGGTAAACCCTAACGTTTTAATATTTTCTATTGTTGATTGGATTTTTGCAGGTAGAAAGTCACATGAAGACAAATATCTGAAGATCATTATATGAAGGAAGAATTGAGCTTATTTTAGCTTAAATCATATGAAAATTCGGATTTGTGGAAGATTTTGCGCAACAATCATTGTTTTGGTTGTATTTTGAGTTCCAGAAGTTAGAATTAGATGATTTTACAGCCCATGCNATGAAAATTCGGATTTGTGGAAGATTTTGCGCAACAATCATTGTTTTGGTTGTATTTTGAGTTCCAGAAGTCAGAATTGGATGATTTTACAGCCCATGCGAAGATAACAGAATTTCCTACAACTTGGAGATAGTCCAATATTCTATTTTCAAGTGGAAAATCCCAGAAAAAGGCCTGGATAGCTGAGTTTTATGAGGAGCTGAATCTCCATCTCCCAAGTCATGCCTTCCAGGTAAAAATCTAACTTTCTTGATATATTTTTGTTGTTGGTTGAATTTTTTTTGGTAAGAAATAATATTATTGAAGACCCTTCATGGGGTAAAATTTTTATTGAAGGTCCTAGGAGATTAATTTTTATTGAAGTAGAGATTAATTTTATTGAAGGTCTTTTGAGGTCCCATGAATTTAGTTTTTCTTGAAGGTCTCATTGGTTTAGTTTTTCGTGAAGGCTCCCATGCGTTTAATTTTTCTCCCATGTATTTAATTTTTCTTGAGGTCTCTTTCGGGTTAAAATATTATGGAATACCCTTAGCCTTCAAGGTTAAAAATTTATTGAAGG
>QRFB01025049.1:0-10443 GCA_008931105.1 Oenanthe javanica | reverse complement strand
ATGTAATATAATCCCTTTAACCTTATATTATAGATCAAACTCGAGGCATGTTTCATGTCATCCTCTGCAACGTTTAATCCGGGTTTCCTTGATCAATGACTAGACTATTAAACAAATCAACATTTGAGCACGACCATGCATTTTATAGTCTCACGCAATCAAGAGGCCAATAATATCACTCATAAATAGGAAGGTTAAATCATTTATCTATCATTTATATTTCTCATACGATTCATAGTATACCCAATGTTCACCTTTATCTTCACCCGGTTAAAGGTAACTTTTAGTGTAATCAAACTATATTAATTCTTGTATAGAAATATAATAATTTCAAGTCAGAGTATCATTATATCATTATCATNAATTACTTATGACACTTACTTAACATGTAGAATCTCACGACGGGTCATTCTAGTGTCATTCATTGAGACATGCACTTATGTTCTTGACTTTAGTATCCCCATACCTATGACCAATGAGATGTGGTCATCTGTCAAGAAACATACTAGTCTTTGTGCATTATTATTGTCCTTAAATAATAATACTCGACTAGGGAATTTTAGGAATAAGATATTATTAATATAATCTCATTTTTAATTCACATACTTAAAGATATATAATACGTATCAAAGTTCCAAGGACATTTATTATTCTTTCAATTTATTACGCAGTAAATAAAACGTAATAAATAAATAATAATCAATAAAACATAATCCTTAATAATAAAATATTTTCCTTAAAATATAAAAGTAATTGTCTTTAGGACACAATTACTAACACAAAAACACAAAGATTTCAAGAGTTTTTACTTCAGACTCTGTGGTGGCTAAGGCATATGAAAGCCAAGTGTCTTCACAGACATTGGGTAATCTTAAGGACCTCCACACCATGCAAATGGCATCCCCTGGACACTCCCCAGTCATTCAAAGACTGTCTCCTAAGGAGAACTCACCTATCCATCCAGTGTCTAGAGAATCATCTGAGAAATTGGATGAGGAATAGATACTAAGGGAAGAACTGTAACAAGTGACCTAGCTCTCACTCCTTGTCATAATGGCTAGAACCTGTGCAACATGACAGGGAACTAGGATCATCATCTCTTGATGGGTCACTTTCTGATGAGAAATTAAAGGAATTATATGGAGATCAACTGGAGGGTTTTTATCATATTGCTCGGCAGCTTCTGACTTCTCACCTGCCAAACAAAGATTATGATGCAATCATGCTTGAATATGCAAAGGATTAGGAGGAATTGAAGGAGAAAAATGCAAATTTGGCTGAAGATGAAGAGGCCAATGTGGATGCTTGGTTGGATAGCAAATCTGATGTAGCATGGAGGAAGTGTTGAAATGGACTAGACAGAAGTATTTCACTTCTCTTGGAACATGTGAGAAGATTTTTACTCCAAGTGTCATGTATGATGCAATTCATGAAGCTGTCAATGTTTAACTACAGTCAAATCACTACCTTGCCAAAGGTGTGCAATCTGAGATACATGATCACAGAGCCAAGGTAGAAGGCACTTTGAAGGAAATAGAAGACAAATTGAGGCCTGGAGATTCAGGAAAGTCATCAATTCTCCATTCAAAGATAGATACCATGGAATAAGTGTTCAAAGAAATGGTCCAAAGTAACACAACCATCCTAGACAATCAAAGGAGAATCAATAATATGGTTGAAGTTCTATACAAGAATAGGCATGCAGATAGGCTGCCTGAAGATGTGCCTCTACACACCTTGTCACCTCTTCAAGTGGACATCTACTATCAGTCAAAAGCAAAGGATGAAGTTGTCAGGGCCTCCACAATTGATGAATTAAATGCTAGAGTTGACTCTCTTTCCACCACAGTTGCTACAGTTGTGTCTAATGTGTAGAATCTCAAAAAGGACTTTTTCAATTCTTCTACAACTCAAGGCACTACACTTGCAAATATATCTGCACAACTCACTTCTCTGCAAAATCTTATCTCCAACTTGGGACAAACAAATCAAGCTCCTCCAGAACCAGTTCCAACTCAAATGAAGCCAAGTCATTCTACCTTTCTTCCAAAATAAGATATCAACCCTAAGGGGGAGAAGGAAAAGAGAGAAGAAATAGAGGCTGAAAGGCAAAAGGCTGTTATGAGGAAACTTAGAGGAGAAATTCTAAAGTCTAATGCTGACAAAGACTTCTTGGACCTTCTGCATCATATCAAAAAGCAATTCAAGGGAAATCATATGAGCTACAAGAAGATGCTTGACAATGCTATTGTTGCAGTAAGGGGAGTTAAGTTTGAGCAAAATGGAAAGATGTTTAAGGAGCAAATAACGCAGATGGAGTCTGGCTATTTCAAAGTCTCAGTTGTATTATTCCAAAGACTTTCTTACACTGAGCTGAAGTGTCTATACAGAGCAGTGGAATTAGTGACTCAGGAGGATGAAGAGTTGAAAAATCAAATATTGGGTCCTCTCCTACCTAATGCTCTTCCTGAGACATACTGCAGCCCAGATGGAGTAATGTACATAGCTAGAGGAGAAAAGCTGCACACTTCAAGATTCCTCAACATCTCAATTCAGGAAACATAAGTTAAATCATAAACTCGATTGAGTTGATTGAAAAGAAAAAGTTTACACAAGTGGAAGACAATGTGATTGTGGAGAAGATGAAGAAATTTATTAATGATCAAGTGTCTGACTTTGCAAGTGAGGAGCTGAAGAAACAGAAAAAGGATGATGAGGACAAGGGTCAGGACAAGAATGACAAGAAGCCTGAGTCCAGGAGTGATAAGGGTGGATAGAAAGAAGACCAGAAAAAGGAGAATGTTGACAAGAAGAAAAGAGAAGATTCTAAAAAAGAGAAGAAATATCAAAGAAAGAATCCTTCTAAGCAGCAAGCTATTGCTGTTCATTCTAGTACACTTACCAAACTTCAGGGTAATAGTGTAATCCCAACAGTTTCTGAAAGATGCAATATTGATTGAAGAAGTCATGGCCAGACAACAGATTCTAGAGGCAATTGAAGAAAATAATGCAAGGGAAGAGAAAGAAAGAAAAGAGAGATATGATCATGCCAATCATCAACAACAACAAAATAGGTTGGTTTAATATCTTGTATTAATTTGTAAAATTTATCATTTTCCAAATTGAGGGAGATTGTTGGACCAAATCAAGCCTAGCCTATGTAATTATTTGTCTTGCTGTAACATAGTTAGTACTTCTGTAATAGGGTAGTGACTTAGACATTTCTATGTATTATTATTGCATATAGAAGTTTGATCAGATTGCAATTTCAAGTTGTAATTAAAGTCAAGAATAAAGTCTGTTAGAAGATTCAAGTTGAATTATACAACAAGACAAAAAAGACTTATTGGAGAAATAAGGAATACAGTTTGATAATTCAACTAAGGCAATTGCTCATTCGAGAAGTCACCCATTCGAGAAGTCAGAATTATGCAACTGGTCGAGAAGTCTCAAAACACACTCATTGGCTCAGTTTTCGATCGAGAAGTCGTCCATTCGAGAAGTCAAGATATTGAAGCCAGTCGAGTAGTGTGAAATGGTACACATTCGAGAAGTCCAGAAAATCATTTCGAGAAGTTAGCAAAAGGAGCATTCGAGAAGTGGTAAAACTGAGCCAATCGAGAAGTCACAGTTTCAAGTATTCATTCGAGAAGTCTAGTCTAATCGAGAAGTTATCAAATATAGTATGCGATCGAGAAGTCTAAACATTCGAGAAGTCAATCATTCAAGGACTAATCGAGAAGTCACAACTAATACTCAATCGAGAAGTCAATCATTATGACTTCTCGAATCAATTTCAACAGAGTACTCGACTGATCCAAGAAGCTATTTTCAAGGAGAATTGCAGAAGAACAAGACAAATAATTTGCAGTTCTGTCTTTGCAGGACAAGTCAAGCCTGTGAAGATAGAGACAAGTCTACAATGAAGCTGAGAAGATTGTCAAGACAAATGACAGAAGATATAAGGTTGTACGTAGCAGACTGTCACAACAGTGTTTGCTAGAAATAGATATTAGTCAAATGTAAATTATGTCTTGTCTATTTCTAGTTTTAGCTAAACTGTCTTATGTGAGCATGTGCACATGACATGTTGTCTATATATTTTATGCACAACCATATTTGATAGTATCTTTGATTCATTACATTGAGTATTAACACTTTGTAATCTTCCTAGAATAAGAAGCTGAAATTCAAGTTGAATTTCAGATTATAGCAAAGATTCATTCTAATACAATTAGATTGAAAGTTACATCTTGTGTTTACTTTACTGTTATATGATTTGATAAACCTTGACTTGTTAAAGATTCAATCTATCAAATAGTTCATCAAAGTTTTCTTTAAATCAAAGGAGTGTAAAAAGGTTGAAGTATACATTTATCTCCTCTGTAAACTTCGGGACTCCTAATTCCTAACAATAACCGTAAAAGATTTACTCTATAGTCCTTTATACAAGACGTTTGCAGAAATTGTTTGGATCCATAATATAATATTGATCATTCACGTTTAACAAGAAGAAATATTAATGTGATTTTATTGGTACTCATGAGAGCGTTACTACTTCCTAAGCATCATTAAATACATGTATTTTACCTTTTTCTGTGCCATTTTTTAATTAATTTTCATACTATTTTAGTATGCTTTGTTTCTGCTATTTTTTTTAGTTTTCCTATTACTTAGAAATAAAAATATATTTTTTGTATATGATATTATATCATTCGAAATTTTATTACAAAACTAATAATTGATACAACATATTTTACTTGATAAACGTTATTTGCAAAAAAATGATTAAAAAAAACTAGGCTTATTTTAATTTAACTTGAATTTTATGAAACTTATTTTAATTAAATAGTTAGGTTTAAGATTTATTTAGATATTTATGAATTTAAAGTGTTAGGACTTCAGTTCAATATTCATATTCTCATATACTAATTTAAATTATTATTATTATTATTATTTAAATTTGATAATATATTAGAAATTAATATTTTTTTAACAATTTTAAAGTTTATTATTTTTTATCAACTAATGTGTAAAATTTAATACTTGAGTATATACAAAAATAAATCTCTTAATTTAATTTCTCACTTATCGGATACAATATATGAATTAATATTGTTTTTCATATTTATAACGTACCAAGTTAATGGAAAAAAATATAAACAGAAAATATATTTTGAAACCAGTAAAAATTAATAAAATAATGAATTGCTAAAAGTATTTTAAAAATATAAAATATTATTTTAGAAAATGGAAAAATAATAAAATACGAGTTATTGTTATATGTATAAATTAGGTGTAATAATATTTGAGTAGCGCTAATCCTATAATGACTGTGTGTTGGAATTCTGGATTGCAGTTTTCAACATGGACTTGAATAAATATTATAAGAGTTATAAATTTCTTAATTAGTGTGAAAAGGCCGCAAATGACCAGAGGGAATAACGTTTATTATATATTTAGAAAAAAATCATAAAATCACGATTTGTTTTTATAATTCACCTGAGTTTGTTTAAGATTTTAGGTTTGTATGATACAAATACAAATACATACAAATTAATCGATTTTGACCAACAAATTAAACATGTTATATAATATATATATATATATATATATATATATATATATATTAGAAAAATATTATAATAAAATATAATTATTCTATTTTATGAATCGATTTATAAAGTTATAAAATTATAAATAAATATTTTTAAATTGATAATCAAAATTAAAAAAATTTAACTTTGAAAAGTGAAGAATTATGGGACGGAGAGAATATATATTAGTATAGATTTCACAAGAGAATTTAATATTTAATAATTATAACTTCTAGTTGGTATTAATTAACCAAACAAGATTTATTAATATGCGGAGTACATTTCCCCCCATTTGAAGTCCCTGGTATGAGCATGAAATGCTTCCATTTTTGTATTTATAAAATACTTGCGAGCTACCACAACCCGAAAGGTGCCATAGATTTGCTAAAATTGGCTAGGATATTTGTAAGGCGGTAATATAAGATCTGGGAGAACAAGTTAAAACAAGTTGTTTGGCTACAAAGTCCCCACAACCTTAAATTAGTTTCAACCACACGTGCAACTAAAATCCCATACACAATACATACATTGTTAGTTAAAGAAGGTATCTTCTATATTATCGGAACCAAATCTATGCAGGGTTTGTTTAGGGGTTTAGATTCAAGAATGTTGTATTCATGTGCAACTCTACCGCATAGCGCCACAACCCACTTGTTGTTCAACCCCAACACCCTTTATTTTCCTCCTAGTAAGTCTCTTCATTTTTGTTACCTATGTGTTATTTGCATGTATTTGTATTTGTATTTGTATTTGTATCATGTGTGTATTGAGTTTGATGTTGTTATTGTTTTGTTTTTCTAGGAAGCAAATGCCAAGTTAATAGAAGGGGGTTCTCTTTGAGGGGAATTGTTGTTGCTGGAGCTTCTATCATGCCCTCTTCTTTAATTTCTCAACCGGTTCAAGGTATCGCTTTACCTAATTTCCATTTTACATGGTATATGCCCTGTTACCCCAACTCTTTAGCACCCGTGTGGGAGGACATGGGTATATGGACATTTGGACACTTATTTTAGGTAGAATTTGCAATATATTTCCGAGTCTGACACTTGTAAAACTTATCCATGTTGGATACTTCCTGATGTTGGATATTTTTCTTATCCCGGTGAATATAAGAGGTTTTTCTGAGAGTTGCTGCTGCAGAGCTCTATCTTATAAACTCAGATAACAACTCAATACAGAGAAAAGATTGATATTACTTTTTCTTATATATTTTTTTCATATAAAGAAAGATTACAAGAGATTAATTTATACTAACATAGCTATGACTTATCAAATCCATTCTGACTTATCAAATTCATTCTTTGTACCTGACATAATTTAGAATTATCTAGAATGTTTAACTCTTCGACTTACAATACCATGGACTTTTGAATTATCCTGAAATATATTAAGCTGCAAACTTTGGAAAATGCATTAACTTCATCACTCCTCCTTAATGCATTTTTCTAGTAACTCTAAGTTGTTGTTGAAGAAGATTAAACTTGCTCTTTGGTAATGCCTTTGTAAAGATATCTGCCAACTGGTCATTAGTGCGACAGAACTCCAGCTTTACCACTCCGTCTTCAATTGCTTCTCTGATGAAATGGTACTTTATTGCTATGTGCTTCGTGGTGTCATGACTAACTGGATTTTGAGCAATGTCTATTGTAGACTTGTTGTCACAATAAATAACTGTGCTTGCTTCTTGTTTCTGTCCAATATCATTAAGTATTCTTCGTAACCATATTGCTTGAGCAACAGCCTTTGATGCAGCTACATACTCTGCTTCCGCTGATGAGAGTGCAACAGACTTTTGTTTCTTCGAGGCCCACGAAAAAACACCTGATCCAAAAGAGAAGACATAGCCTGATGTGCTTTTGCAATCATCAATCGATCCTTCCCAATCACTATCTGTAAAACCAAGTAATCCCAGACACTTTGGATCTTTTACAGGCTTGTACAGAATGCCATAATCAATAGTACCTTGAAGATATCGTAAAACTCGCTTGGCTGCTCCAAAATGAATCTGACTTTGATTATGCATAAACCTGGACAATAAGCTTGATGCGAACATTATATCGGGCCTTGTAGATGTCAAATATAAAAGACTCCCAATCAAACTCCGATATGTAGAGGCATTAACTTTCTCTGCACCATCATCCAGCTTGAATTTTTCATTTACTTGTAATTGAACACTTACTGATTTACAACCAAGCATCTTAAATTTCTTTAACATGTCTTCAGTGTATTTCTTTTGTGAAATAAAAATACCATCAGCTTCTTGATGTATTTCTATTCCAAGGAAATAATGTAGTAAACCCAAATCATTCATCTCATATGTTTTTAACATGTCATCTTTAAAATCTTGGATCATTTGACTGTTACTTCCTGTTATCACCAAATCATCAACATAAAGAGAGACAATTAAAACTTTTGTACCTTTGATCTTGATGTACAAGGTTGGTTCACTATTGCTCTTTTGAAAACCAGCTTTCATGAAGTAGGAATGGATTTCATTGTACCAGGCTCTCGGAGCCTGCTTGAGCCCGTACAACGCCTTTTTTAATTTGTACACTTTATTTTCCTCCCCCTTAATAACAAATCCTTGCGGCTGCTCCATATATATTTCTTCAGTGAGCACCCCGTTCAAAAAAGTTGACTTCACATCCAATTGGTACAGAGGCCATTTGTTTTGAGCTGCCATAGGAATCATAGCTCTAATGTTTCAAGCCTAGTCACTGGAGCAAACGTTTCACAAAAATCTACTCCAGGTTTTTGTGAATATCCCTTGGCTACGATTCTAGCTTTATGTTTCTGTATAGTTCCATCTGAATTTAGCTTTGTTTTATAAATCCACTTCAGTCCAATAACCTTTCTGGATTTCGGACGTTCCACAAGTTCCCATGTTTGATTTTTCTCAATCATTTTGATTTCTTCTTCCATGGCTTTTCGCCAAACTTCATGCTTCTCTGCTTCTTCGAACATTGCAGGTTCAATAGAGACAAAATTACATCTCTCATACACATCATGAAGGCTTCTAAACTTTCTTGGTGGAGTATTTTCTTGAGTCCCAANTTCAATAGAGACAAAATTACATCTCTCATACACATCATGAAGGCTTCTAAACTTTCTTGGTGGAGTACTTTCTTGAGTCCCAGGGCTTGATGATGTTGAACTAGATCTATTTGGAGACTGAGGTGGAGTATTTTCAGGAGATTGATGAGAAGCTCCTTCACTTGTTTCATTGTCTAATGGAGAATCATTATTTTGATGTTCCTCCATTACAAAAGGCATCTCCTGCACTTTTTTATTTTTCCAATCCCAAAAAGCTTTTTCATTGAATATAACATCTCTACTAATCAATAAATTTTGAGTCTCCAAATTATATAATCTGTATGCTTTAGTTTCATCATCATATCCCAAAAATATACATCTTTCACTCTTTTTTTCAAGCTTGTATCTTTTTTTCTTTAGGAATATGAGCATAACACATACTACCAAATATTTTAAAATTGCTCACCTCGGGTTTTACTCCACTCCAAGTTTCAACAAGGGTTTTTTTGTGAACAGCTTTAGTCGGACATCTGTTCAGAATGTAAACAGCTGTATGAACAGCTTCTGCCCAGAATTTTGTTGGCATATTTTTCTCATGAACCAGTGATCTAGCCATCTCTACAATGGTGCGATTTTTCCGCTCAGCAACGCCATTTTGTTTAGGGCTATACCCTGCTGTTAGTTGCTTCCAAATACCTTCATCTTTACAAATNAGCTCTGATACCAAAATATGTTGGATATTTTTCTTATCCTGGTGAATATAAGAGGTTTTTCTGAGAGTTGCTGCTGCAGAGCTCTATCTTCTAAACTCAGATAACAACTCAATAGAGAGAAAAGATTGATATTACTTTTTCTTATATATTTTTTTCATATAAAGAAAGATTATAAGAGATTAATTTATACTAACATAGCTATGACTTATCAAATCCATTCTGACTTATCAAATTCATTCTTTGTACCTGACGNAAAATAAGAAAGTACCTATTTTGATTAAGAGATGGAGTTTGCATTGGACCACATAAGTCTGTATGAATGAGCTCCAAAGCATCTTTTGCCCTTCATGAGCTATATTTCGGAAAGGAATCCCTGTGTTGTTTTCCCATCACACAGCCTTCACATACAACAANTGAATTATCCTGAAATATATTAAGCTGCAAACTTTGGAAAATGCATTAACTTCATCACCTGAGTCCGGGTAACAATGGGTAATATGTGTAATGTTTTATGTATATGATCAACCCTTGATTTTATTTTCTTCAAGGGAGGTAGATAGAACTATTTTTAGCATCCTAGTATGTATTCAATAGCTTCCATGGAGTTCATTATACAATTTGATATGCAACGGATGTAGCACGTGTTAAATAATATACTGTAGAGTTGGTAGATTACAGTTACAGATTAGAATGTGTATCCTCTTTAGTCTTGTTTATGGTAGGATGTAGTTTTTTTTAACATTGTAAACCCTTTTGACATCGCTAATGCCTTAACAAGTGAATGGTTTGCATTTTAAGTCTCACTAAGAGTAAATCTTCTTTCTTTAGTAGCAGAAATATTTTTTTCCTTACTGAAGCAAGTTATTAGCATCAATGTGCTGATGGGGTTGAGAATTTGGCATAACTGATTGGTGTTTATGTTTTTATTTTTTGAAATCAGGCGACTTTCCCTAATGTAGTGTATGTGTATACACATTATGTCAAACCATATTGATAATAATAGGATGTTTCGTTCTTCAATGTTTATCATATAGGTATAGAGAGATTGCCATTCAAACCAGAAGGTTACAATTTCTGGAATTGGCGAGGTCACAAAATAC
>QRFB01025048.1:0-15769 GCA_008931105.1 Oenanthe javanica | reverse complement strand
TATATGGGTCTTCAACTTTAAGACTTGGCCCTAATTGTTCATTACGAATCAGAGCCAACCCACTTTTTGTAGAGTTTGTGAAGGTATCTTACGCATCTCTTAATCCTCTTGTTAGTGAAATTTTAACTATAGTACGACATCATTTACAACGTAATTAGGTGGGATGACACTTGTTATTATAGCAATAATCAATTTCCCTTATGTTTCTAGTGATGTATTATTTGGATTCGCATATATGTTAGTCTACCATTTTGTTATAAATACCAGGTTAAGCAATTAGATAGTTCAAAACCAGGGCCAAGGCTATATGGGTTTTCTAAAGATCCTCCTCTTGATATTCTAGTTGCATCATCGGCACATGAAAGAATGCATCTCCCCAAAAGGTCACAAAAGGCAAGTTTTGATATAAGTGCTTCAATTTGATCCTCATCTAGTAAATTATGGTTGATAATTTTTACCCCTTGCCATACAGGATTGGATATATTTCCTGAATAAAGGGTCCCAAATGAACATAACCATGACTGTAATCTCTTCAAGTTCGTCACCATTGGAGCTTGCAATAAGCGAAGGTATGTAGAAATTTGCAACACAATTTTCATCAAGTATAATCTCTGTATATATCTCATATGCTTGATAACATATTACGCAAAAAAAATTTCCCCTATGTCATCAATTTTTAATTTTCTGTTGGCTCTTTGTAGCAAAATAGTATTTGTGGTGCTTATTGTTCAGTTTTTCTTGTCATTTTTCTATTTGAAGCGGAGGATTTTTCCATTTAGGATGGCTACTTAAAATATTAAGTAGATGTATTTTTTAATAAATAACTATAGTCATATAAGCATTTACTGCATTTGCACATATCTAGTGTCTGGATCTTTAACAATTAATGGTTTACAGCATATACTAGAAAATATCAAACTATTATATATTTAGTCATCTAAGTTTAAAAGTTAGTTTGTAACAGACCACTTTTTGCAAAATCTGAAGTAGCAGTAGTTGCTGTAAGACTTTTTCAAACGTTTATATATCGAGTGACATTGGTAAAACCTTGTTCAACAAAAGGTTTTTGGTTTACTTTAACAAGAAAAAGAAACGATGTGATTCTTTTCACTCTTGAACGAGAAAGGAGGATTTAGACATAAGAAAATCATATATCATTTATAAACAAATTACTTTTCTGCTTATCTGAAATTCCTGCACTTGCTGTTATTCACCAAATTATCAGCAGACAATGTTATCTCTCTGTGTCCCCCTTTCTCAAACACTGCTCCTTGATTAACATCCTTTCAGTGTGGTAGAACTCTATTGACTGATGAATTTTGTTTAGTTCCTGGCTATACATGCAACTGTGATACTTTATGAAGCCATCNATTTTGTTTAGTTCCTGGCTATACATGCAACTGTGATACTTTATGAAGCCATCGTGTTTGTTTACCAGACCTGTCGAGTTCTCTAAATTCTGGAGATTTCTTAGGGATTGAAGGTCTTACACAATGGCTAGACAACCCAATGTATCCAAACAACATCTTGTCATCGGACATCATTCATGGTTTGTTACTTTGTTTTATAAGTATACAACACACTCATCTTATATATCTGTTAACTATGCACTAACAATGAAAATTGTTTCTGAAAGGCAATGGAACGATCCATCACAGTGTTGCTAAATCATCCAATTACTATGTGTCGGTTATCAATCTGAATTCAGAAATTGTGGAGGTAACCATCATAAATATCTAAAATACATACTACTCTATCGTCTTGTGATGATGCGTGACAGGTCAGTTGCAGAACTTGTTTCTAAAGAAAGCTATAAAAGTCCGGTATACTCAAATGCATCCTTTTAAATCATTGTTCCCTGAGATTAATTCGTCACTCGTCAGGAACTACTTAGGGGCACGGGGGAGTGGGATGTTTCTCAGATTTATGGTTCATACCTTCAGACTACAACATAATATAGTGGAGAATCCAAGAAATTAGACAAATAAGATGTTTTTTATAATCGTGACAAAGGAAAGAATTGAGAGATATGAGAAGATGTAGATAAAGAATCAGGGAGTTTGTGGTAAGATGCTGAGAATTCTAGACGATATCTAAATGAAATTATAGAGAAGAATTCAGAGGTTTAGAGAGAATCATAATGTATAGCCGTGTAGGGAACCTGAGAAATAAGATAAAATGAAGTCTTTGGAGGGAACCTAAAGTGAGACACAAGGATTTTGGTAGATTATCAGATTAGATCCATATTTAGTTATCAATCAAAATACTCAAATTCAATTACAAGAATTCTAACACATTCTCGGTAACCATTGAAGTCTCTCTAGGGTTGAGAAAGTGGTCTGTCTTGTAAATTGTAATGTTGGTCACTGATAATCCGTTTAGTGTAGTCCTATTCAGCTAGGATCATTAATCATTTGGTTATCGGTCATGGGTTGTTTTTGCTGTTCAAGACATCCTTATTTAAGCACTTGTTAATGTTTCTTTTAACACCATTGGGGACATTTATCCACTCATTTTCCCTTTGGCATTGAGAGGCAACTCATCCACATTCTATCATTTCATTAGTTTGAAAACAGCTTATTCCAATTTGGATTATCATCTTATGTTTCTTGAAAATTTATAAAGTTATAATGCCTACTTAAATGTTTTGCGATGCTTTGTTCATTCATATCTAACAGTATGTTGTTGACAGATGCAATTGAACCTCACAATGAAAGCTTTAGTTTATAACACGACCCATGCATATTATAAGTGTTCTCTGGCTTATGGTGAATGTACTTTCAAAACTTCATTTTCTGATGGAAATACAGTTGTTTTAACTACTCCAAGTACTAAACAGGTCTCTCTCTCTCTCTCCCTCTCTCTCTCTCTCCCTCCCTCCCTCTCCCTCCCTCTCTCTCTCTCCCCGCTCCCTCCCTAGTAAACGTGTACGCAAGTATTGAACTTAACCCTTGATTTTTCTTTCATCTAAAACAGAATATATAGTATTTTNCTCTCTCTCTCTCTCTCTCTCTCTCTCTCTCCCTCCCTCCCTCTCCCTCCCTCTCTCTCCCCGCTCCCTCCCTAGTAAACGTGTACGCAAGTATTGAACTTAGCCCTTGATTTTTCTTTCATCTAAAACAGAATATATAGTATTTTGCAAATATTGCTACATCTATGTATACACAACAAATGCTTGGATGTATTTCAGGGCATATATTATGATGATTGGAATGTTGAATTGTCCTACGGACCTCGGTGGATCACTTATACAGTTGGCGTAGGTATGATATTTATTTCACACATCAAAGTTGCATAACATTTTCAATTTTTATTTCCGTTTGGGAAGTTGCATTGTGTTTGGTTTGAAAATTGCAAGTGTTCTATTTTCCATCTTGTAGGTGGAATTGCAGTCCTCATTTTCTTGGCTTTCCGCCTCATGAACTGTTGTCAACATATTGATAACGGAACCGAAGCTCAATACAGAGGAATAGGATCAGAGAGAGCCCCCCTTCTTTCATACAAAGATGATGACCAGTCTAGTTGCACTTCTTCTGATTTTGTCTCTCAAGATGATGAGCATGTACAGGATATGGTTGATGGGCAGTTAAAAGAGGGAGGAACCGACATTAATATCAGTCGTCTATGTGCTATATGCTTTGATGCTCCAAGAGATTGTTTCTTCCTCCCATGCGGGCATTGTGTGGCTTGTTTGGCATGTGGAATGAGGTAGTTACTTTCTAGTTTCTTCTCTAATAGCTTTACCTCTAGATATAGCATCACTTATCTTGTCACCCCAGAGTCCCATGGACCGAACGCAGCATTGCATTGAACATGCTCCTACGAACAAGACAGATTTTTTTAATCATATTTCTTTGAAAAAAGAGAGGGAGTCTAATCTAAGGTCAAAATTCGTCAAACATAACATAGAACCAAGATAATTGCACTGCCCGCCCCAACACAGGGTTGAAACTGAGTTAGTCTAGGGGACCACCACACCAGCACACCTACTTGTGCCTTGCAAACAGTTCAGTACATTTAGGAGAAACATATAGCATGGTTCAACTGTAAATGTATTTTGTTGTAGCATGTAATTATATAATTATAAATGACTGTTCCATTCCTCATTTAGGACTTAGAAGCATAGCTTAACCCAGCTATGACATANTCAGTACATTTAGGAGAAACATATAGCATGGTTCAACTGTAAATGTATTTTGTTGTAGCATGTATTCATTCCTCATTTAGGACTTAGAAGCATAGCTTAACCCAGCTATGACATACGATGCTTAGAGATTAAAGCTTAAAATTGGCCATCAGCCTACCTAAATTTCTATTAGGTGACCAGCCAGCTAATTTACCTTATATTAAGTACTGTATATGGTTTAAACAAATATACTTCCCCAGATGGTGAACTCAGAAGCACTTGAATATTTTCTGCATCTCGACTTTTAATACAGAATATTTCATGTATGACATTATCTGATAATATCACTGAATTGTAAATTTGCAGGATTAAGGAGACTTCCGAAACTTGCCCCATATGTCGTAGAAAAATGAAGAAGATAAGGAAGTTAATTGTAGTATGATAATCATCAAGACCTGCACAGTATATATGGATTATAAACTAGCAGACTTAATACAGACCCAATGGATGCAAGTTCTCCTGTGTTACATGGAGAAAAACCTTGAGTATAATATAGTCGACCAACTCCAATGGCTTACTAAGCACCGATTAAACTCTTATTATCATATCATTGGTTATAGTTGTGCTCCATAGAGAATTTAAATCAAGGTCTTATTCATGCATTTCTTACCATTCAAAAGGGAGCGCTAGCAACATTATCTTGTTAATTATCTTATTTTCCTTGCCAAGTATGTATCTCTGTCCATAAAATAATAATATTATAAAGAGAGGGAAAAAACAAGAGAGAAAGTTTGATTGAAAAGTGGACGTGAGCTATAAAGCTAATACAGTATAGTGGCAACCGGCAAGTGGAAGGCTGCTTAATTTGCCAGGTCTCAATCAACAAGATTATTATAAGTAAGAATGCACAAGAAGAAAATTGTAAATTGATCACTCTTTTACTCGATACTAACTTTTCTCGTATTGACCAACTCATAAATTTTCATGCAATATACAACTTGGTATGTTATTATCATCAAGAGGACATGATATAATTTTTTAGTATTGGAAAGTAAAAGGCCACATCACATGAATCCTTTGTTGAATGTTTTGTAGCCTTTAGAAAAAGGAATAATCATTTACCTTTTTTTTAATTTTTTATTTAATCGTGAGCCATAAAGTGTATATGGTGGCAAGTCGGCCACATGCAAATTGAGAATATTCAGGGCAAATTTTGTTCGGATCTTCTTATGATTTTGGTTTCTTGCTAGGCACCAAGACAGTGGCTCATCTTTCGATGCTAATGTTTTTTGTTGTACTCTTATGTTTTGAAGATTCACGATAAGCTTTGTAAATTTATGACTAGATTATACTAGAAATCTATTCTTCTTTCTAATGTCGTGTGTAATTTATATTTTTGCAATTTGAAATGAGGTCTTAATTGTTCGTAAAAAAAGATCGTGTTATCGATCACTTTACAAAAGAATCCAAGAAGACACTGACATTATATATACAACAAAAAAGAAAAAGAAGATTTGGACTTCATTTCAAGAAGCTAGAATATTACGAGGACTGAGCTATGCAGAGTAACAGAATCAGAGCCACCCGCCAGCTCTTGACCGTGCGTTGCCCACCGTTTCCCACGTTGCTTGTTTCAAAACCTCTAATTTACAGTAATTTTTTCTATCTTGATAATTTTCTTTTCCAAGTGAAATACAGTACTGTAACATGAATGAATGAATGAATATAACCAAATCACTCGTGACTCGTGACTAAATTTCAATTAAGAAATCAAAATTCTACTCTGTACTTAATTACGGCAATTAAATATTTAAAAAGTGGACTCAAAAGATTATATTTTAATGAAAATTTCACATAAATTTAATTAGAATCGGAAAAGAATACATCAACCTGTAACAAAAATAAATATTTATGGATTAATATAAAAAATATATTTATATTGATATTTATAAAAAATAAAAAATAAGTAATAAAGATATTGTAGTGGCATCAATCAATAATAAATAATACTCGTAATAATAAAATTTCAGATTCTCTGGTCTCACAAAACAAAAATCAAGTCCCCCGGTATCATCCGTCAGATGAAGCTGCAAAAGTAAGATCCAACGGCTGTTGTTGAATTCCTGAGAACCCCATATTTACAAATGCATCCTCTGCGCGTCTCTACTTATCTCCTCTTCCTCGCCACCCTTCTCTCTATCAATCAATCTCCTTTCTCTCTCTAGGGTTTTTCTCTCTCTCTGAAATATTTCACAAATGGCGGGAACCGGGGTGGTAGCAGTGTACGGGAACGGCGCAATAACAGAGACGAAACAATCTCCGTTCTCCGTGAAAGTGGGTCTGGCTCAGATGCTCCGCGGCGGCGTCATCATGGACGTGGTGAACGCCGAACAAGCGCGTATCGCAGAAGAAGCCGGCGCGTGCGCCGTGATGGCGCTGGAACGTGTCCCCGCCGACATTAGGTCACAAGGCGGCGTTGCAAGAATGTCCGATCCTCAACTCATCAAAGACATCAAACAAGCCGTGACGATTCCCGTGATGGCCAAAGCTCGGATAGGTCATTTCGTGGAAGCCCAGATATTGGAAGCGATAGGGATTGATTATGTGGATGAAAGTGAGGTGCTAACCCTAGCAGATGATGAGAATCATATTAATAAGCATAATTTTAGGATTCCATTCGTGTGCGGGTGTCGTAATCTGGGAGAAGCTCTTCGTAGGATTCGAGAAGGAGCTGCGATGATTCGGACAAAGGGAGAAGCTGGAACCGGAAACATAATTGAAGCTGTTAGGCATGTTCGGTCTGTTATGGGAGATATTAGGGTTTTGAGGAACATGGATGATGATGAGGTGTTTACTTTTGCGAAAAAGATAGCTGCGCCTTATGATTTAGTGATGCAGACGAAACAATTGGGGAGGTTGCCTGTGGTGCAGTTTGCTGCTGGTGGTGTTGCGACGCCTGCGGATGCGGCGTTGATGATGCAAATGGGATGTGATGGTGTTTTTGTTGGTTCCGGGGTTTTTAAGAGTGGTGATCCTGCTAGGAGGGCTAGAGCGATTGTTCAAGCGGTTACGCATTATAGTGATCCCGAATTGCTTGCGGAGATTAGTTGTGGATTGGGTGAGGCCATGGTGGGCTTGAATTTGGATAAGAATGTCGAGAGGTATGCCAATCGCTCGGAATGAAAGCTAGCTAGTTTGGTTGTTATGTTTGATGAAATGTTTAATTTCATCTTGTTATGTTTATGCTCCATGTACGTGTTGGAACCATCTCTAGTAATTTTTATGCTTTGTTTTATCAACTACTCGCTACCATTGTCTTTATCTTAATTTTGAATGAAATGAAAGCAATATATATTGCTTTTACGTACACAATAAAACTATAAACTTGTCTTTTGTTCTGAATATCATTTACTTGTGTGAATTAGTTTGATAAGTTGATTAGTTTTATATATAGTGTTCCCTGGATAACTGTTTGTTCAAAATGCTAGTGTATGAGAATTGAAAACGGATTAGCATAGTGTGCGAATGTGTGGTGTCAAGTGTGATGGGAATGGGAGAACACCCCCCTTTGGCCCTTTATTAATTCAATTAAGGCTTGTTTCTTACCCTATCAAACTATCTGTGTTCTCAGGGGTCCAATTTCATCGGTTTTTGAAAGAACAAAATAAGGCCATAGAATTGAGAAATGCGCACAAAAAAAAGGTTACAGAAATTTTGTACATAAATGACGTGGAACCGCCACATAAAATAAAATAAAATACTACACCAAAAGGATTATAAGTTGTAACATGAATCAGGAGGATTGCAAGAGAAAAATCAGGTGTTATAGCATTCATTCATATTTTCTTACTCTTCCATGTTTAAGTTGGACCTTTGTATTATCACTAAAACTTTCAATTTTTTTTTTGTTGACAATTGATTTTCACCTGTACTGTTTGTTGTTACGTAGTTTCTCTTGGGCAACGAGTAGCCCATTTAGGATTCATTATGTTATGCAGGTGTGTCATAACAAGCTCCTTACATGATATACAAGAGTGGATTAATGCTGCTCCTGCGATTATGTTGGATGTTTTAATTCTATTTAATGAAAGCAAGTACTTCATTTGAAAAAAAACCAAACCCAACTCTGGGCGTGACTGTTTAAGAAAAAAGACCGATGCTGGACTGGTTTCTGACTTGGGATCCATTTGAGCCCATTACCACATGCTATACGGTTCTTCTAAAAAATAAAATTGTGTGTTTTGTTGCAATGCTATGATAATAAGGTATTATAGCTAGCTAGGTACGATGTTATGAATTTTGTTTGGCAGTCTTTGGTTTTTTCATCTTTGGACAGAATATTTTTTGTTTTGTGGGTCAAACATTTCATTCCTTTTTTGTTAGACTTCACAAAAACAAAACGGTGGCCTACCAATTTTGCATTTATCCAAAACCAAATAATTTTTATAGGACAGTTTATTGTGAGAAGCTCCATGACATCCATTCTCGACCAGTCGTAGCATGATGCCCGGAAACGAATTTATCAAATACAATAGCGTTTTTATAAAAGTTACCGACATTGTATTGTATTTTATCGTTAAAACTCTACTTAAAAAATCATCGATTATAGCAGTGAATCAGTGATAGATCTCTCAATATGTATCTAAACAAAGAGAATCAATTAGAATTCTTTAAATATGTCTGTTTAGAAATAATTGTCCTTTGATTTTTTAGCACATATTTTTAGAAGTTTTGACTGCATATTTAAAATTATTATTTTTAAAATTTCTTTTTGTGAGTAAAAATATTAAACTAAATTTTTTATTAAAAAAAAATTTAAAAATAATAATTTTTACTATGTAGTCAAAACTCTTTAAAATGTGTGTTAAAAAATCAAACGTCAATTATTTCCAAACAGATGGAGTATAAAGAAATGTATCGGTATCAATATTTTTTTATTTTATTGGGTTTTTCTAGTGTGTGCCCATGGATACATATTAACAACTACTTTTTAATGAGTTGTCAAATTTTTATTGGTGAAGAATTTTGGGGTTTTAGCCTTTGCTATCACAATCTGAACAAAAAATGTCCAAAATGTTAGGACTCGTGGAAATAGCCTTTATTAAAAACGCATCTTAGATCTACGTTTCTTGTTTTTTTATTTTTATGAAGTCAGAATTGCGTTTCTACACAAACGCCAGTTGATGCGGCGTTAAAGGCACAGGATACCGGGAACGTAAGCTGACTTGGCGTGTTCGGAGCAACGCAAATACAACTTACGTTATTTCTGTTTATTTAAAAGAGTAATTAAGATAAACTCCCCCAAATTTTCAAACTCCCCCTCTTCAAAACCCTATTTTTTCATCTTAATTCACTCTTTTTGGATCTGGGTGTTAAATTTTCAAGCTTGAAATCAAAGATTTGGTTGATTTTGAGCCCTAGGATTTATGAAGGTGAGATCTTTAGCTTGGATTGATGAAGCTTTTATCTGTATTTACCTATTTTTTTGTGTTGAGCTGGTGAGACTTGTGTTTAAGTGTATGTATATGTGTGAATGAATGTTCTTGTTTTATGTGAGAAGCTGGTGGTGCTGACGTGGAGGAGATGAGGCTTGTTTTTGCTAGAAAAGAGCTCGAAGATGACCATGTTCTTGCTGATTACCACATCCAGAATGGTATACATGTGTTTGTGTGTCTGTGTAAAAGTCTCTCTCCCGGTTTGTCCATCTCTCTGTGTGTAATATAATAAACGCAAGTCTATTCCGCGTTTATTTGTGATTGGAAAGAACTAACTTTTAATATTATGATTTTTAGGGCCATTTGATACAAAAATGTGATATTTAAGCCCACAATTCGGATTTTTATATATACATGAAAACATTATTATCAGTGAGAAAGTTGTCAATAAAAATTTGACAACTCATTAATTTGTTGAAATTAATAATAATGTTTAATGTTTATACGTTGTTATATGCAATTTGGGTTGTGGAAATTAACAATGACAGCAACTTAACTTTAAATGTATTAGTCGATTTATGGCCGTTGAATTAATTGTAGTACCTCTACACATTTACTGTATATGAGAGACGCCCACCTTGTCAATTTATTTTGGACACTTATTCTGTACTTTAAGACGATGCAGAGCTCACCATGTGTATTAATTAACGAGAATTGGAAATATTGACAAATTCCTGCGTAGACTCCCTAAAAATTGAAAATAAAAAAGAGAAGGGGGTTAACTGATTTTTTTTTACGGTATAACTTGTTTGGTTAGGACTACTTCTTTTCTCGGCGTTACTGTTTTTTTCTTTTGTAAGACCCTTTATTTTCTTTCTGATTGTGCTTGTTCTATCAGTCAGATTTTTCAATTTTTTCCTCTTAATGAATAATTTATATTATCTATAGATTTCATTTTTATAAATGAGTCGTGAATTATCTAATTCCTGATTATATAATCTTTCGTCATTCTAGTATGTGACATATTAGTGAATTAATTTTATAGTATTTATATGAGGTGATTTTTTTTTATTAATGAGATTTTTTATGTATAGAGGGGATCTATTATCATTAATAAGTAGAAGTCAATTAAAATTTGACAACTTATTTTTTTATTGTGTGCTCTTTAGAAAAATCGTTAATTAATAATTATCAAGATGAAAGAAGAAAGATATTTCGTGATACATGTCGACAATATGTCTTTCTTCCCATACATGTAGCTCTCTGCTTTATCAACCGCTAGTCCGCTACTAAAATAATTTATTTTATATATATACTTGGTGTTTGATTCGAAAAAATACTATATTTTTTCATTCAATGTCAATAATGTCATCGAATAAGTTGTTGGGCAAGAGAAAAAAATGCTAGTAAACAAATAGTAGTATAAAGATCTTCCATGGTAAATTACTTTAAAGGGCAAAGAAAACTGGTCGCATGTCACAGCTCACAAATAAGATAGCATCGAAATTAATTGCATGCCCAATGATTCAACTTTGCGTAATATATTCCTTTTTCAGTTACCCCACATAATCATGCAACTGCACCTATACTTTTACTTCTACTCGCATACACACACCTATATATCTGAACGTAAAATGAAATACACCACATCACTAAACATATATCTCTCTCTCTCTCTCTCTCTCTCGGCATATAAGAAAGATGTCGAAGGAAAATTATGGTATATGTTGTTGCTTCCTGCGAAATTACAAGTTTGGCGCGGCCAAGGCACCGCAGGAAATAAAAGAGTTGTTTAAACTTTACTCAGAGAATGGGATCATGAGTGTTGATCATTTGCAGAGGTTCATGGAGGAGGTTCAAAGAGAACAAGTCACCATTCACGATGTTGAAGCTGTAATAGAGGAGGAAATTCGCAAACACCGTCACCTTCATCCTCTTCGTCGAAAAAATCTAAACCTTGAAGCTTTCTTCCACTACCTTACCAGTGATATCAACTCTCCTCTCCCTACACCTTCCAAGGCATGTTATACATCTCTATAATTTCTTGCACTTACTTTTTTTTTTATGTTCTTTTGCCTTGAGCATTTAAGAATAATCATTTCCTTTTGTCCAACAAACTTGAAAGTTAGTGATCATACAATGAGTAACATGTTGTACTTCATATTATTAAGAAGGTTTCGGTAGAGTTGTTCCCTCTAACATGGTATCAGAACTCAGATTTACGAGAATTAACAAATTAGAATTAAAAGTTTGAGATTTTATAAAGTACAGACACAGAGATATTTAGGTGTTTAGTCTGCTAGGAGAACAGTAGTCAATTTAAAAAAGTTAATAGGGAAATTAAGATAGAGAATAGGCCACGTGATTTGAACAAGTACTTGGGTCAACAAACTTGAGACACTTTCTGATGAACTGGAGTTTCATCTTTTTTTACTTTAGTACAGAGGATTCTTTTCTTTTAGACGAGTTAAAAGTGTGGGATACTGGGATATTGGTCTGTCAGTATTTCATAGCAGACTCAGGCATCACCTCCAGGACCAGCTCCAGTAATGAACAAAACTTGAAGTAGGACAAATTAGCTAGCTAGTAGTATTGTTTAGTATAATTAACAACTAAATAATGAAATTATGCGTAATAAATTTGTTTGAAGTAATTATTGATCAAATAATTATTTTTTCTTTAATCACACAGGTGCATCAGGATATGGCAGCTCCATTGTCTCATTATTTCATATATACTGGGCATAATTCATATCTAACAGGGAATCAACTCAGTAGCAATTGCAGCGATGTCCCAATTATAGATGCACTGGAAAGGGGTGTAAGGGTAATTGAACTGGATATGTGGCCTAATTCTACCAAAGACAACGTCGATGTTCTTCATGGAGGGTATGCACTTGTATAATGTTCTTGCTTTCATTACATATTCTGCTCACACACATGCATGACGTCACACATACTGAGGAAAATGTCCTAGTGTTGGTCAATATGCGTGAATTTAAATTTTGCTAAGGATTTCCTTGTATGCTTCGTTATACAGGTTTGCTATGGACTAATCAATGATTATTCTTTAATACACGTAGGACACTGACAAAGCCAGTGGAACTCTTGACATGTTTAAAATCTATCAAGGAACATGCCTTTGTTACATCTGAGTATCCTGTGGTACTAACTCTAGAAGACCATCTTTCTCCGGATCTTCAAGCTGTAGTTGCCAAGGTAAATTCATGCTTTACATATATAAAAATAAATTAGAAATCCACTCTAGGGAATTATTCGATGGAATTGCCAGACTATATAGGGCATTTCGCTCGCTTAGTATGACATCAGAATCTTGTACATTTGTTTTTTGTCCGTGTAACGTGATATCAGTTTCATTTCAGTTGGTCACTGGAATATTTGGAGATTTACTTTTTACATCCAAGTCTGAAAGTTTTCCAGAATTTCCATCTCCAGAATTATTGAAGAAACGGATTATTATTTCCACTAAACCACCAAAGGAGTATCTAGTGAGTAAAAGTGTTAAAGTTGGACAGAATGGTACTGAGAAGGACACTAATTCTTCAGAGGGAAATGGTTGGGGAACAAAGGTTGATATTAAAGCTACATTTGAAGATTTAAAAACGGTATGCTATATTTTAGCATATATATTAGTTGGGTAGTGCATCTCTTCTTCGTGATTAATGACTTTAATATTGCATAGCAGAGGTATGATCTAGAGGATGCAGAAAGTCTTGATGAGGATGATTCTGAAGATGAGGATGACAACTTAAAGCAAAATGTTGATCCTGAATATAAAAATTTGATTGCAATCCGCGCAAGAAAGCGAAAAGGAGGAATCAAGGACTGGTTTCATGACGATCCTACTTCAGCAACACGGATTAGTTTGAGGGAAACAAATTTGGAAAAGGCTGTTATAAGTCATGGAGTGGATGTTATCCAGTAAGTATGCGTATGCATCAATTACACATTTTACCTCATTGGTATTGTATATGCCTACTTCTTCAAACACAATCTCGTTTCATCCCATTAATAAGTAAATTTTGGAAATTTTTAAGGTTTACTAGAAGAAATTTGCTCAGAATATTTCCTAAAGGTTCACGGGTTGATTCGTCCAACTACAATCCGCTAATCGGATGGATGCACGGAGCACAACTGATAGCATTTAATATGCAGGTTTTCTTCTTGTTACTAATTGAAGTGACCTCTTGAGGTTACTTTTGAATAACCTTTTTGAACTCTATAGAGATTCCAATATAGTCCAAAGATATGTTCCTATCATCTTTAGTCACTGCCAAACATATAAAGATTCGAATTTGTGAAAAATAACTGGTAAAAACAATGTGTACTCTGTAACAGGGGCATGGCAGACCACTTTGGCTGATGCAAGGGTTGTTTCGAGCCAATGGTGGGTGTGGTTATGTGAAAAAACCAGATTTTTTACTGCAGGACGACCTAGATAATGAGGTTTTTGACCTTAAAGAAAAATTACCAGTGAAACAAACTCTAAAGGTGGGTGAAATTTTTTAATGACGTCCATCACTATTATGCTGTTTTCCTTTCAAAATTTGCAATTATATATCCTTTTTTTCCGCTCAGATTAAGATTTTTATGGGAGAAGGCTGGCATTTAGATTTCAAGCACACCCACTTTGACCAATATTCCCCACCAGATTTCTATGTGAAGGTACCAGCAATAAAATTTTGATTTTCCCTTGTAACATTCAGTTTACTGTTGACTTTTTTCTAAATGTTACTAGAGGTGGCAGAAAATAAACTTAGGTCATCTACATGTTTCCCTGGATGTCTAGCCGTGTACAATTTATTTGTCTGCGTGAATTTGTTCATTTCCTCTATTATTATATATTATATTGAGAACACTATAGTGAATGTCGCGCTTGATGCAATAGTCAACTATAGTCAAGTGTCTACTCGTTATCGTATAAGTCTTGTGAACATAATGCAATCTTTATTTATATTGAAAATACATTAGAATGTTATTATTTTAAGATCCAAACCTAGAGAAAACTCGACGGAAAAAAAAATCTCAAGGCAGAAAAATCCATACAAGCATGTGGAGTTTTTAAGGATCTTCTTTAGATTGGTGTCAAGAAGACTATAGGCACATTGTCGAATTGGCACAACACAATGCAATCTAGTACTTAGACATATTTAAACAGTTCTAGGGGAATTTTAAAATTCCTGGTTGGTTTCTTACGGGGTAATATAATATAATGTAAATTTTATACACACAGGTGGGAATTGCTGGAGTTCCTGCTGATTCACTGATGAAGAAAACAAAGATAATTGAAGACGACTGGATACCGACGTGGAACGAAGAATTCGAGTTTTCCTTAACAGTTCCAGAGTTGGCATTACTTCGGATTGAAGTACATGAGTATGACATGTCAGAAAAGGATGATTTTGGAGGTCAGACTTGTCTACCTATTTCAGAATTGAGAACAGGAATTCGAGCTATACCTCTTCATGATCGGAAGGGAGACAAATACAAATCTGTGAAGCTCCTCGCCCGTTTTGAATTTGTTTAAAATTTAAAATTATTGTTGTTGGATTGATTTTGTTTATTAATTTTTAATAACAGGGTTGGAGATCTTTTGGTTCTTGCTTTTAGATGCATTCTTGTGTTTTCTTTTGTTTCTAATTTAGAACTGTAAAAACGCAATCCTCTTACAGTACATACTAGAAATTGTTCATGTTAGATAGTAGAGTAATAATATTCAGTCGTGCATGCTTACTCTCTGTGCTTTCATCAAGTAAATTTTGCAAAACAAAAAAGTTTAGAGCAACTCCAAGGTGAGTGA
The DNA here is from genome assembly GCA_008931105.1 of Oenanthe javanica. Classification (NCBI taxonomy): domain Eukaryota; kingdom Viridiplantae; phylum Streptophyta; class Magnoliopsida; order Apiales; family Apiaceae; genus Oenanthe; species Oenanthe javanica. The sequence continues at coordinate 388 of QRFB01025048.1, read as the reverse complement.
ATCCTTACTAATATCCTGCCACATGGATAATTATAAAGATCCTTTCTTAAATTCATAACTCCAACACTAGAAGTCCTTGCTTAAAATTTTTGGGAATAAGAACGGGATTTCCTATACACGAGGATCTCTATTTGACTCCTAAATCAATTTAATATTTTTACACGGTAAATAATGTTGCAAGTCAACAATTCATGGTATGTATAATTATATTTATAGTATAAATATTAATTAAATATATACTTTTAACATATAGGGAATCAAAATAGAAAGTACAATCGGAGTAAAATAACTTTTTAATTCCTTATATTTTAGATAACCATTATTTTATAATATTTTAGGAAACTAAAATAAGAAATGAACTTGGAGTTACTCTTACATCAAGTACATT
>QRFB01025047.1:0-15769 GCA_008931105.1 Oenanthe javanica | reverse complement strand
TCTTAACTATTTACTATAAAAAAATTACAGATTGATAATTACTAACAATCGATTATTGTTAGGTACAAACTCTCTCATAATACTTACTACCCGTGTTTTGCACGGGGTCAGGTTCTTTTAATATTTTAATATTTTATAATTATATTTTAATATTTTATAATTTGAGCGATGATTAAATTAATATATTTAGATTGTATTTGGTATACAATTTATATAGATAGAAGAATAGTGATATTATATCATTAATGAGATTTAATTAATTAATTATTATTTTAAAACTTAAAATAGTTAAATTAATGATAATATTATAATATTTATGAAATTCGATTATGAGTAACAATTTTAAATGAATTTGATATGATTAAATTGAGATGTTTAGGTTGTATTTAGTATTTAATTTTAATAAAATTTAACATAGATAATTAGAAGAATAATAATATTATATCATTAATGAGATATAATCAATCAATTGTTATTTTAAATGAATTAAAGAGTTTGAGTAGTGGAGAAACTCAATTCTGTAAATAAGAGGTATTTGAGTCTCGACATATCACATAATATATTTATATTAAATATTTTTTTAAAATAAATAATATGTATGTTTTTTTAAAGCATTTTAATTTTTTTTTAAATGTTAACCATATCAAGTCAACAATAAAACCATGTTTCACTTATATGGTATAAAATTTATATAGATAGAAAAATATTAATATTATATCATTCATGAGATTTAATTAATTAGTTGTTATTTTAAAACTTAAAATATAGTTAAATTAATGATAATATTATAATATTTGTGAAATTCGATTATGAGTGACAATTTTAAATGAATTTGATAGTTTGAGAGTAATTAAATTGAGATGTTTAGATTGTATTTAGTATATAATTTTAATAAAATTTAATATAGATAAAAAAATAATATTATTATATCATAGATATAATCAATTGGTTGTTATTTTAAATGAATTAAAGAGTTTGAGTAGTGGAGAAACTGAATTGTGTAGATAAAAGGTAGTTGAGTATCGACATATCACATAATATATTTGTATTAATTATTTTTCTCAAATAAATAATATGTATGTTTTTTTTTAAGCATTTTATTTGTTTTAGAAAGTGTTAAACAAACCAAACCAGGGCAACAATAAAATAGTTTTGCTTATAATAGAATAGTATAGATATCTAGTGTTTTTAATTGAAGTTTCTGAAAATCATATATGTGTATGCACACAATAACATAAACTTCTCCAAAATATGTTTTAATTAAAGAACATATATAATTGCCAAAATTTCAAATTTAATATTAATGATCTCTAAAAAAAATCCTCATTATAGAAATCAAAATATAAAATTATAGAGAAATTGAGCATCATCATGATAATTATTAGGTTTTTCTATTCTAACATTATTGGAAGCACCGGAACAAAATGTACCTATATGAGTGCGTACAATTAAGTAGGCTAGTGTTTTCTCTTTCCATCACCTCATTATCTTGGATTCCATCACTTTGTGTTGGTACCCAGCACAGATCTACTTAGGTGGTTACTCTGTCCATCAATCAATCTTCTCTCTGAACATACACACACACTGATTAGTCAAACCATCAATCAATCAATCAAATCATATATCATTAGAAAATCAACAACTTCTCAGGTGATATAAACATGTCCTCTTCTGCTGTTTCCCCACCGGACCACCACAACTTCTCACCCTCCGACCAGCTTTGTTATGTTAACTGCTCCTTCTGTGATACTGTCCTTGCGGTAGGCGCGCACACACACACACATAATATACCTGAAATGATAGTACTACTAATTATCTTATCATCTCTTGTTATATATAACTAATTAAGTATATATTTTTCGATTTCGTAACATTTTTTGTGGTTCAAATACTCCTTAATTAACCTGTGTTTATGGTGCTTGATTCATATGAAGGTGAGTGTTCCTTGCTCCAGTTTGGTCAGGACAGTGACTGTGAGATGCGGCCACTGCACCAACCTTTTCACGGTGAATATGAGAACCCTGCTTCTTCCTCCACCTAATCAGCTTCATCAGCTTGGAAACACTTTGTTTCCTCCCCAAAATCATCCGGTAATCTTTAATTACTTCAAGATGTTACGGCCTTATTAATTAGGTCTTTATTATATATTCGTACAAACATATAGTTTATCTTACATACTGAGACTAAAATGCTAACACTTTCTTAGCATGACATAAAAATAATATTCAAGCCATAAATTTATTGTATATCAATATTTATCAGTATAGGGTTTATTAAGAGTGTGCCTATTGAATCAGTACTACTGTTTCTTTTTCAAATAATTTGTAACAAATCAATGCTGATCATATATGTAAATGCATTTGATAAAGGCATATATAAACGATATCGTATATGTTTTCTATGTTTTTTTGGTAAATTGTGCAGGAGGAGATTCGAAATTCAGCGTCTAGCATGTTCATGAATCAAACCAGTCCTGCTGATTCGTTCATTCCTAATATTCGAGGAGGAGTCAATGATCTTCCTAGACCTCCAGCAACTAACAGACGTAAGAAATCTATATATATATATGTAGTTCCCAGCTTATAATTAATTAAGAGCTGGTATATATGTTTAATTTATTCCAAAGATCAGCAGTACCTTGTATAAAACTTGCATTTTGTGTGTTTACTGCCAAACAGTGCCTAATATATTTTTCTCGTGGGAAAGAGTCTTTTTGGCCAGTTATTTCATGTCTTACCTTTTTCAGATTTAAATTCACAAATAAATGTAATTTCTATCAGTTAACAACGCTTGTTTCTTATAGCCCTTCATTTTAGAAAACAGTGCTTCACAAAGGTTTTTCATGTGTTACTTGGATGAGTACCATCATTTTACATCATATATATGAAGAGATCATCCATATAAAATTTTATTCAATTTACTTGAGTAATTATCGAAATAAACATGCAGAATTTAATTCCAACTTGTTTGCATTTTTACATTCACATATATATGGTGTTTGATATATATAGCAGAATGTTTTTCTCCCCGGGAAAAAAGGATGAATTCGAAGGCATGGACAGATAGATAGAGATAATGATGAACTAATCACAGGCACGCCGGCCACAGATAGATATATCATATCGTAATAATATAGATAGATAGATAGATGGCTAGATATAGAGGATCAGAGGTGCATAACCCCACAAAAAGTCAGCAAACATATTTATGTAATTATGTGTGACATTTGTCTTTTATATGTCCATCCATATGCAGCTCCAGAGAAACGACAGAGAGTCCCATCTGCTTACAACCGCTTCATCAAGTAAGACTCACATTTTTTTTTCAATTTCAAGTAATTAAGAGTAGGGGTGGCAATTTTGTACCCGATCCGAAACCAACCCGAAAAATACGAATTCAGGTAGGTGGTTTTCGAGTTCGGGTCAATTTCGGGTTGACTCTAAACTGACCCGAAAAAATTGGGTCATTTTCGGGTTGATTTCAGGTTACCCGAAATTATATATATAATATAAATTAAATATATTAAATATTATTTATATATTAATTAATTATTTAAATATTATTAAAAATAAATTTTATAATGAAAATAATTACTTTTTATTAATTTAATATTTATTATTTATATTTATTAATAAATTATAATTATTTCGGGTCGGGGTCGGGTTACTCATGAGTATTTCGGGTTCGGGTTGGGTATTCTGACCCATTAAAATTTCGGGTTAAGTTCGGGTTGAGTTAAAATTCTGACCCGAGTCTGTCAACCTTAACAGAAACCCAAAATTGTCACCCCTAATTAAGAGTAACATATATATATATATATATAGCTTAAAAACATATTATATAGAAATATCTGTCTATATATTCTCCTCTACATTATATAATTAGCTAGTATTAAGTTTTTTTAAAATTATGCTCCCCATATTAAAGTTTATAAAAATTTAATGGGATGCTTTATATGTCATCCATGATTTTTGTTGTTTTTTCGCTAATTACCATATGGTGAATTATGAAGGTAGAGATTAAGGGTTTGTTTGGTTAATTATCTAATAAGTAACTCGTCGAAAAATGTATGCATTTTTAAAAAAATAGGACATATTACACATAAATGTTAGTTTAACTGTGTAACAACTAATGCAGGGAAGAGATCCAACGCATCAAAGCCGGAAATCCTGATATAAGCCACAGAGAGGCTTTTAGTGCAGCTGCAAAAAATGTAAGATCACATTTTACATGTATATGTGTATATGTGAGCCGAGTCTTCCCATTTCTAATGACTAGCTAGCTAGGGTTAGCATTCAGTGTTTGCACAGCTAGTTAGTAGTTAGCATAAATATTGATATACGAATCTATATATTTTCTTGAAATAGTGGGCCCACTTTCCCAACATTAACTTCGGACTTTTGCCTGATCAATCCGTGAAGAAAAGTAATGTGTGCCAACAGGTACGTACGTTCTCTCTCTTTTAGCTCCCACCCTTCACCACTGATAATATATTGCAGCTTGTACATACGTGTATGCCAATGTTCATATATATATATATATATATATAGCTAAAAATTTGTAAATGATAATGCATAAAATTAATAAAATAAAATTTTATATTAATATTTATAAAAAATAAATAAATATTAAGATGAAAATTTAGTCAATTTAAACTGGTCAACAACTAATATAATAGTCGGGAAAAAGTTACAAGTGTAAAGAAGTGTGATTGATGTAATTGTAGGAAGGAGATGATGTACTGATGAAAGAAGGATTTCTTGCTGCTGCTGCTAACGTTGGTGTGTCTCCATATTAACAAGTGGAGGCTGTTAATTAAGGTTTCTTGGGAACCGGTCTTTATGTAAACTCATGTTTATTTTACGTATGTTGAACATCTAGCATTTCCCTCGTCTTTTGATGATATCTATATGTCTAACAAGCTAGTATTTCCTTGACTCTCACTCCTATATATATATATATATCTTTCTAGCTCATGCACTCTCTGATAATATTGTCATTGATCTCTCTCTTTCTCTGTATATACCATATATATATATATATGCATCTGTTTATGATCATGCATCAATCAATATCAACATGTAATATTAATTTAGATATTTTGCAACTCCCTTGAGAGTTCACCAATATATTGGTGGAATCATATCAATGAGTTTATCCTAAACCGATTGTTCTTTCAAAATTACTCAGTAAATATAATTTTTTAAAAGTTTAGTGAATTAATTAAGAAACGATTTTTCATGAGTAAATAATTAACTTAATACTCCATCCTTCCCAAATTAACTGTATTGTTTAACTTTTTTGTGGTTAATTTGACTCAATTTTAACTAACAATTAAAAATTATTCTTTTATAATTTTGAAAAACTATAAAATATATTTTAAAATAAATTAAATATACTTTCCGATGATATAATTTTTATAATTATATATTATATATAATTTTCAATCAAACTTTAGTCAATTTGACCACAAAAAATCAAATAAGACAGTTAATTTGGGACGAAGGGAGTATTATTCTTAACTATTATATTAATTGAAGTGATTAAAATTTACATATAAAATTATATATATTTCAATCTTTAATAAATAGCCTCTTAATATATGGGAAGCAAAAGTTAATTTATTACTAATTAAGTTTTTACATTTACGACAAAAAAAATTACTTACTTCAACCCTTCTCTAAATGTTTTTATTTTTCTAAATATATCCTTAACATCTTAGATTCGGAGATCATTTTTATCTGAATATTCAACACCATATGATAATTTTGGATCATTTCAAAACATGTCGGAACAAGTTCGATCAGAACAATACGAAACAATATATACTTATTTTTTGCAGCTACGAATAAGAAAATTAAGTGAAACCCCCTTACTAAAAAAAGGCAAAGTACTTGTGTCTTTTGAGCTTTAATTTTGTTTTTGTTTTTCTATTAGCAACAGAATACAAAAAAAAATAATATTAATATTCTCTATGTCTTCATCTCTATTTTGTTGTCTATTTTTAAAAAATCATGTATCTTAACATAATATTTGCTCCTAATTAGGTTTTTAATTATATAATTTATTTTTATATTTGCTCCTAATTATAATAATAGACAATGAGATTAGTTGTAAAATCAAATATTGAAACTATGAATGGAGAAGAAAAAAAATATATATATATAAATATATTAAAATAAGAGAAAGAGGATAAACAATTAAATAAAAACGGAACGAGTATAATATATTCTCGCATATTTTAGACATGGATTTATCGTGCGTTTCTGAAAAATAAGTAGCAGTATTGATACTCGTTCCAAGAATTATTGAATTATTGATTTGTTACATATTGAGTATTACTAGTTTCACATACTAACCGAGTAACCGGTGGTGAGGTCTATATCTCTACCAACTCCCTACCCCTCTCTTCCCAGACAAATGTTATTAGTTTGTCACAAAGAAGAGCAATCAGATGACAATACATACGAGGGGAAATAAATATTAAAATAAATAAGTTATAAAATAAAAATAAATGGAGAAATAAGAATTCGAACCTGAAAATTTGTTTTAACAAGAAATGAACACAATAAGTCCAATCATATAAATGATAAATGCTCGATCAATTGAGTTACTTCTCTAAAGATATTTTACATATTTTTTTTATTATATTCATGAATTTAATAGAAACAATACATTTCAAAGTAATTTAATTTGAGAATGGAGGAATAAAATACAATTAGAATCATGTTATCAAGGCTATTTTAAGACTATGCCAAGTATCCATCACTGCTTTAAAATAGACGTCCATGTTACCAACTGGCTGACAGTACGTACTGTGTAAGAGCATTTCGGACATGTATTAGCTAAAACAGTTATCTGAATGTGTAAGGACTTCTAAGGATTTAATTGAACTGGTAAAGATTTATGCTCTCGTGGTGTTAACCAAACTCATTAGTTATATTCAAAAATATTATTTTATTATTATTTTGAAATATATATATATATATATAAAGAAATTTGATAAATTAAAATAAATATAACTAATTTTTATCCAATAGAAATAAAAATAATATATATTTAATAAAAAGATTATAATATTTCTATATATAAATATTTTAAAGTTGATATGTTAAAATAAAAATAAATAATTATTACAATTTAAAATATAATAAAATATTCAAGAATGACAAAAATAATAACAAACTTTACTTTTTTATATTATAAAACATAATTTATTATATTAGAATATAAAATCAAAAATATTAAAATATAAAATATAAAATAAGAATTATAATGCATACACACACACACACATATATATATACATCTATACTATATTATTAAAACTAAAACATTAAAAGTTTGTTAGTCTTTGGTCGGTATTTGGGCTAGTTATTATTGACTATAATTTTTAAACATTAATCTCCTAATTAAAATACATCTCATATTAATTTTCTAAATAAAACACATTTCTAAACAAAAAACACAAACATTATCTTATTGAGATATAAATAAAGTATATGAAAAATTATATAAAATATATCTTTATAACATTAAATAAAATTTAAATTATTATTATAAAAATAAAAATATATTCAAATTATATATAGAAAATATTAAAACAATTCCGGTTATAAGCTATTACATATTATAAGTAAAAAGATGAAACAAATATATATAAAAAAATAAATAGGGCTAGGTATGGTAAATAGTGAGCGAGAGAACCGATGATATTGGAGGGAGATAACTTGTATTATTTAAAACTTTCCAAAATTCAATGCTTCTGTCTATGCTTGGCTTGGGAGAAGTAATCTTTGATTGAAGCCAACTGTTATGTTTGTATCTACTTCAAAATTGGGAATGGGTGATCCATCTACTTCTGGTATGATCTTTGATTCCAACAAGGCTGTATTTCAAAAACACTATTTTGGCCAATGTAATTACCAACAATCAATGGGGCCTTCCTATTCCTATCAGGGTCTCAACTCTGATTTCCAACGATGGGTGCTCCTCATCATTGGTGGAATCAAAATTTGTTTCCATTATAACATTAGATTGGCGTGGACCTTCAGAGACGGGATCGGATACAATAAGATGCCTGTGGTTCCAAATAGGTTACTTACTACCAAACTAATCTTTGAACGATTCAAGATTCAGTTAGGTATGGTTTCCTTTCTTGAGTTGTTTGTCATCATAGGCTTCCAACTTTGGCCAGGTTGAAAATATTTCGAATTCAGCAACATACTCCATGTTTCCTTTAGAGAATAAACTCAAGATCAGAGGTGCCCTTTGCCCTCTTGACATTACTCAATTACAGCTGATATCAAGGATAGATTTGTCCTCTCTAAACGGTCTTATAAACATGGTCACAAGTCAGCTACAAATCATACCCTACTTTGTGTTGTGGCTTTAACCCTTTTAGTGTTGCTTTGCTAGTTGTTCCAGTTTTCTAGCTCTGACTTCCCTTTTTTGCCAAGTATAGCTCTGATCTTCTGTTCTCATATTAGTGATTCTTTTTGTGTTGCTCTCTACTCCCACTTCGACTGTGTTCTGACGAATTTGTCGTAGATTCTTTGTTTAATATGTAGCTAAGTTATTTATGAAAAATATTATATTTATCAACCAAATATTTCTAAAATCGACAGATATTGCATCTACTTCAATTATGCTTCACCTAAATAAATAATTAAGGCTTTAATTCTTTTTTCAAAACCAGCTGTTCATGAAACTCTCATCTTATCTGCTGAACTGGAAGAGTTCTAAGAGCTCAAGATAAAGCTAACAAATTATGTTTCAGTTGTATAAGAGCCGGATTAATTATTTTTGTAAATTCTTTTTGGTTCTACAAGCCAAATCAATGATGATGAATCTGATGGAGTAGCTTTGGTTTCTTGAAAGATCAGGGAATTGATCAGAAAGAAGAACAAGCTCGGGAAAGAAGATGCCAAGGAACTGGAGATATATTTGTTTTGAATGAGGTAAAATTACACATTCAAAAGCATTGCAAGAAACTAAAAACTGAAAACTGAAAGACAAAAACAAACCTGTTATTTTTAAGGACATGAAGAGATCCAAAGTTATGTTAATATGAAGTGGAATACATTCTATTCAGGTGAAGATCAAGGTAATGACAGGGCACAAGTTTATTTTCTGGAAGCTTTATGAGCTGTTAAATGGCAAATTTCCCAAAATTGGTTGGTTCAAATTATGTTGTGTTAAATGCTTTGTTATTATCCTAAGTGGTAATGGTTTATGTTAGACTCTTGCTCACCCCGAGATTTATTAAAATAGATACTCATTTGTAAGGTTATAAGCTTAGTTATTGAAAAAAAACAGTTTTGTTATTATAAAATCGAACATTGATGGCAAAGCTGATGACTCTGATCTTAGATCTACGAAGCTATATTTGTTATTTAATGCCTAGTAAGTTTATAATTTATTTATTTATTTTTTGAATACAAGTTATAAATACAGACAGACGGGAACAATAGGAAAAAAAATAGAACTTCCAGAGATCATAATAGCAGAACTACCACAAATTACTGCTATTTCTGAGATTGTATCTATAGGGAGGGTGTTCAAAAGCAAAAAAGAAGAGTTCACAAGTTAATGAACATATGCAAGTCAAGATCATTCGTGGACATCCATTATAACACCATATGGCACAGTTGGGTTTAAGAGAAAACAACTAAACAAGTAACTTGAAACTAACAAGATTGTCAATGGGGCAGTCGTATTACTGTTATATATTTGTTTATAAATAAAGCTACATACAATTTGACGTCATTTTGAACATCAGAACACCCTCACTACCTAACAAACTTCAAATTCCTCGCACTGAAACAAATTTGACACTCAACAAAACAAAATGATATACAGATATCTCTAACACTAGGAACCCACAAACTTTAGAAAAAAAACTGAGCAAACAGAAACAGATATACAAAGTCAGAATATAAAAAGACCATCAGTGCCAAATATAAAGCAACTATCATTTCAATATGTTCTGAGACAAGGCCGTCCAACAGCTAAAGCAGACCTCTTGTTCAGATGGCGGTCAGGAAATTTTATGGCAGTATCAAGATAATCAAACCAACAAAAGGACTTATCGTATTTCCACGAGATAAATCCTTGCTTGCAAGTACTTTTTGTTGCCCACATCACACAGTCCTGTCTGACTACTATGTACACTTTCAAAGCCATTAGGACACACACTAGACTGAGTAACTGTTCAGTTCAAGACCTGGTACTACAAGCCAGTAAGATACACTTGGGATTGAATAATCGTCCTTGAGATTCTAAAACCCGGTAGGACTGTCAATCCAACCTTCGCTCTACTCTTTCCGGGCAATACATTTCTCTTTAAGACATCTTCCATGTACACTAATGAATAATCAGCCCCTCTCTCCACCTGAAATATTTCGACCACAGGGCTAAAAGAATGTGCCAACTTATGAAGCAACCATAGAGAGCTAGCCATTTTAACAAAGGACTCATAGAATACCTTTAACGACTTCCACGAGTCTATTACAACTTCCTTGTGATCAAAATTCCTAAATATCGACAACTCCATTGTAGGATGTACGATTTGTTCATATTTTCTCTCACAAAACTTTGAAAAATCACATTTCGGATTCCTACTCAAAATCTCCATCGGAACACTCGACACATGTTCAAGTAACTCCTTCATACAACTTCTATCCCCTTTACCCAAACCATCACCATTACAAACACCCTCATTCCCCTCCAACCCAAAATCCATTAAATCAAAACCTTGAAACATGGCCAAACAAACATAAGACAAAAACGCAAACTTATTATGCTCGTTTTTTGCATACTCAACATTAGAATAAACCGAATTGGCAGCCAAATCCAAATCCCACCCTGCTTTCCTCATCAAACCAATCAAAAGCTTACTAAACCTCCTCAACAACTTACCCACATCAACCAACATAGACTCAAAAACCCGAATAGTCAACAAAAGATCAGTCCCACTAGAACCATTAACCTTCAAATAATTCGACAACTTTCTCGACCACTTAAAATTACACATTTCAACCTCACTCAACTTTTTCCTAAAAACCGAAACCTCATCATCTTTAACATCAATATCATATTGTAATCGATTCACCATCGTTCCCAACGCTCTCAACTTACTCTGATTCTCCTGTACTTGAGCTTCCAAACAAGACCCAACTAACAAATTCACATCAAAATCAAAATTAGGGTTCAATCTAGAATCTTTGTACAAATTTCTCACCTCATACAGCTTCTTTAACTGCAAGATCAAAGCTTTATCAGCAACCTTGACAGCTTCTTCATCAAACGGCACATGGGCAGTCTGCAATTGTAAATAAGAAGCCTCAAACGACGACGTAATGGCAAAAAGAGACGAAATTAGGGTTTTGGCGAAATGGGTATTGATGGGTTGGATTGAATTTGGGGAAGAACATATTCGGGTCGGGTCGGGTTTCACAACAACAACTTTTTGATCAATTGTGAACTCTTCAGAATCGAGGAGAGTGAAATTGGCGTCATTATCGGAAGTGGGGTCCTCTTCTTCAGTGAAAAATTCGACAGTTTTAGCTTTGAATGCAAGTGCGAATTTTTGAAAATAATCAGAGATTTGGGGTTGTTTTGAAGATGTATCCATTTCTGTCATCTAGAAAGAGTTGTAAAAATTCACAGTATATACATATACATTTTTAATACAAAAATGTGGGTGTGTTTGTGTGTATTGTATATTGATTGATGTGCTGTAAAGAGAGAAAGTGTGTGTTTAGACTTTGGTGGAAGTGGTGCTTGGGAAGACTTTGAAGGAAGGAATGTGTGTGAATTGATGAAAGTTTGGTCAGTTGAGAATTTTACTATATTTTCAGTTATTTTTCTTCTAAATACAATTAAATATATTTATATGATTTATTGGTTATTGATAAAATTAAATTTATTTTTGTTATACATATAGTTAATAAGAAGTTAAATTTAATAATATACGTATATTACATTATTTGGAAAAAAAATGTATTAAAATAAATATATGTTTTAACTTGAAGAAACTAAAAATATTTATTTTTACTTCACAGTTAAAATATTTAAACATATATATCAAAAAATTAAAATGATTTATAAAAATTTGGAGAAAATATTATATTTAATAAACTCATGCATATGTATAAATTTATTATGAATAATGAATGTCACATGTCTACGAATTTAATAATTTGTGGTGCCGGTCTTTGGGAGTAATATTGTTGTTTATATTTGGGATTTGACTTTCGATTTTTAACATAACGGTAAAGAGCAAGAGAGTACTCACAATTAGAGGTGGTCAAATGGGCGGGTCAGCTCGCCGTAGAACTCGTGCTAGGTGTCTGGGAATCGGGCAGGTTCAAAAATCGATACGAATCGTCTGCAAAACGAGCTATCCACGAGCCAGAAATTGGAGAACCGTAACTAGCACTGCATGACTCGTCAAACTCTCCTTAAACCGTGACGAGCTGAGCCGGCCCGTCATGCCCCGCTCAGCACATTCCTCTCTGTATTCCACGCGCCTACTGCTCTCTACCCTGTTATTGTGTTTGCTAGTACTAGCAGGTGTCTGCCACCAGCTGGTACTTGCTGAATATTTTTTTGTTTTTTTAAATATTTGTTTGTTATGTTTTTTTAAATTATTTAAAATATTTGAATTATTTAAAAAATATATATATTTTATTTTTTTTAAAAATTCGTTTGTTATGTTTTTTAATTTATTTGAAATATTCAAAAAAATTTAAAATATAATTTAATTGTTTTTTAAAAAATTCGTTTGTTATGTTTTTTTAATTTATTTGAAATATTTGAATTTTTTGAAAAATATTTTTTTTTGTTTTTTAAAAATTTGTTTGTTATGTTTTTTAATTTGTTTGAAATATTCAAATTTTTAAAAAACAAAAAAATTGTATTTTTCTAAGCAAACACACTATATATGATTGATTAATAGGTATGTTTTGGTTACTCTTTAATTATTGAGTGTGTTGATATTATTACAACTTCACGTGAATTTGAAGACAATGATTATTTTAGTACAATGATTCATGACATGAAAATTAAGTGGATAGAATATTTTACACATTTTCCTTATATTTATGGTGTTGCATATCTTTTTGATCATGTTGTTAGAAAAAGAAGGTTTAGAAAATATTTTAGAACATTATTACGAGGTGTTAGGAGTTTCGTATAATCATGATTTTTATATACAAAATTGTGTAGAATTATTATATCGTCTTGTAGATATATATACTCCCAAAACTCAAAATGCAATACCACATAAGACTAATACTATTAATAGGTTTAATAGTACTATTTCATCTATCATAGCCAAAAAATAAAAATGTAGAATTTTCACTACGTCTTATGTACCTACTTCTTATTCTAGTATGATTATGGAGTTTTTTTTATTTATAATTATGAGTTGAATGGTAATTTTTCAATACTAACGTGATGGAAGAATCATGAGAACCAATTTTAGGTTTTAGCTAAAATTGCAAGGGACATATTAGTAATTCCTGCCTTTACAATTGCGTCCGAGTCTGCTTTTAGTGCAGGTAGAAAAGTGTTTATTATGTACAAGCGGTTTGTTCCATTTTTTAGAGAGGAGTCCTCTCGAATTAATTGTAAAATATTTTTTAATTAATAAAATTTATAGAGGCACCGTCCTCTTTTATTTCAAAAATATTCGTATGAAATAAATATTTTTTTTAAAAAAATTAAATGAAACCCACCGAGTAGCAAATGATTGGAATAAAAAAAATAAAATAAGTAATCATCATTAATCAATCATACACAGCCTATCAAAGCAGTAGTAACTAGTATATGGAATCTTTCATATCAGAATACAACTCGCCAAAGCAGCTCGTCTCGGCACGCAACAAACTGAATTTTTAAAAAAAAATTAACCGAACCCGCCTAACCGTCGAGCTGCATACAAGCTGAATTTTTTGTGAACCGGTCCGACTCGGCACGGCTCGTCTACAACCGCGTGCCGTGCACGAGTCAGAGGTGGCCAAACTGGCACGGCTCGCCCGACCCGCTCGTTTGGCCACCTCTACAGTCATAACTCGCAAGACATGTTGACATGCGGTATGTTTTGGAAGGGGTTCTACTCTGTTCCTGTGAAAAATATTGTTGATATTAGTGAGAAAAAAGTATTACTTTGAGGTGACAATCATTTGTCAGGGCTAGTTAATCAACATGTTATATTACAGTCGTTGGATCAATCCAGGAATGACCCCGATTTTAAAAAAAATCCCCCTCTCCGTGCTTATTAAACGCGAAAAATCCTTTTTTTCACATTTTTTAACCGGGGAAAGCCATATTGAATGAAATGACACGGCTAAGGTACAAAACGACAACTAACATTTTCTTAATTTTTAAGTGCGGAAAGATGAGATGTAGACTCGTACCTAATTTGTCAAGTGTATACATACACATATGCATACACCTTCGGCAATTACAAAGTACTTAGCATATTCATTTCTCTGAATTGAATTACAGCTATCAATGTCATCACCTCTTTCAACTAAGTTGACAATGTACCTGTTATTATGTCTTGTAATGTACCTCCCAAATTCATAATAGTAGGTATTTAATTGTGGCAGTTTTGATCATAAACATGGAAGAATGATCACATACGTAGTGTATAATGGGTACGATATAAATAAAATGATCACATAAATGACAAGAAATTCTCTCAAGCATTTAGTCAAACAGTTGGTGTGCAGTGAAGGAAAACAATAAGACTTGTCTCCCTTCAAATTGCCTTCAATTCGTCTGGTAACCACAATGTGATGTTAGAATAGAGAAAGAAAAAAGAAAGAGGGAAACTGTTAGTTAAATTGATGTCTTTCCGCGCTTAAAAATCGCGGAAATGTTAATTGTCATTTGTTAGCTTAGTAGTTGTCATTTCATGCAATCTGCCTTTCATCGGTTAAAAAGCGTGAAAAGTTTGCCTTTCTGCGATTAATAAGTGTGAAAAGAGACAACAAAATTTAAAATCTAAGTCGTTCCTGGATTGATCTAACGGCTGCAAAATAGTATGTTGATTAGCTGGTCCCTGACATGCGATTGTCTAGACAAGGACCTTGATATAAATATCAATTTATTATTTTATGTTTATCTTTTCTTGGCTTCACTTAATTTTTAATTTTTTTTGTTTCATTTAAGTGTTACTAACATTTTAAGAAGTAATCTATTTTTTATATAAAATTTAGCATGTTTAATGATTTTACACATTTTTTTCTTCTCTTTTTTTGTATTGTTTTAATATTTATATCTCCATTAAATATTATAGATTAGGTTGGATGAAGAAAGTAATATTATTAATATATGAATATTTGGATATATAATATAAAAAATTAATATTATTAGTGAAATTTGACGATAAAATGTATAATGGTTTTTTATTTAATATTTAAATATTTTGAAATTTAATTATATTTATACTTTTTAATATTATTAAAATTATATGGAACTAACATTTTTATAATATATATAATTTTTTTTAAAAGTATAAAATTATATATAGTACATAGGAATGAGCAAAAATTGAACTGTAAACTGAAACCGAACTAAAAACCGCATCATTGTTTATTGATTTGGTTGCGGTTTTTAATTTTTGAAACCGCACATGGTTGGTTCGGTTTTGGTTTTTCTACCGAACCGAATCGACTAAAACTCGAACCACACCAAATATATATATATATATATATATATATATATATATATATATATATATATATAGAGAGAGAGA